>JAOVYW010024050.1:0-22119 GCA_025775045.1 Hiodon tergisus | reverse complement strand
CAGCGTGTCAGCACAGCAGTGTGTGATTGTATGTACACACACACACACACACACACACACACACACACACACACACAGACACACATGCCTACTAAACCAACTTGGCTGACTGCCCAGACATGAAAACGCAAGACAGCTCTATAATTGGCAGGTACTCTCCCGGCGTGTAAAGAAGCACAGAACCCTGTCATGCCCCCAGAGGTTTTCTTCACATTGTTCTTCTTGAGCGCGGATTTTGGTGCACCAGCACAGGATTAAATGGAACACCCCATACAGTTAGAGTGTCTCAATGTTTTCAAAATGTAGCTGTGGAGAACATGGTGACATAAAAATTGAGGCAAGATGAGTTTAAATTTGTTAATGATTTCTCTTTTATTTTGGAATCCAAACCTCAGTGCTGACAGGATTAATAATACAGATCTGTTAAGAGGACAGTACGTATGACAGATTCCACTTGAAGCTGCAGGTGTGAAATTGATCACATGAGGACTCAACTGTCATTTGTTCTGAATTGAGTCAGTGTGTGGGTCTAAAACTATTTTGTTCAATTTGGAAATGAGAACTACATAAGACTGTATAGCGATCAGATTTGACATGAAGTGAATGTAAAGGCAGGTATTCAAAAAAATTATAATATATATGTTTATCTAAGGTAATTAAAAGCTGGAAAAACTCACTGACTATCTGTGCATCACCTGCGCTTCATTTAAGAGTCAGATCAAACATCAGTGCAGGTTTACATAGCAACCAGCTCAGCCCTTTTACTGTAGGCTGTGTGCAGGGTACAAAAAAACCCCCAACAAAGATAGGTGTTGTGGGTAATGCTTTTTAACGTGCCCTCCTCTTTCTCCCTTGTCTTTACAGAGCGCACGGTGACAGGATGCGGATGGCTTAGGGTGACCAACGGTGCTGAGACTGTCACAAAGCACAATATTCAGAAGGAAAGAACATACACGGCCTCCTCTGACATTTTTCTGCTGGCTCTCCCACCTCCCACCTATTTTTTTACTTTTCTCCCTTAATGTTTTTGGGAAATAACTAAATAAGAAACGCAAAACTCTCGATGACATGAAGGACCTTCTTTTCTGGTAAAGACTATGGACTAATCTCTGACTAAGATTAAACAAAACAAACTGTGCCTCGGTGAGTGGGGAAAAAACCCTGATAAGACGACCCTAACTTTGCTCTCTCTGGTACCGTTCTTTGCTATGGATACCATCTCGACCTACAATTGCTCTGCAGAAGCTTAACTTGTTGTTTTTTGTTGTTTTTTTTAAAAGAAAATTGAGATTATTAAATGCCGATTTGCATGGAACAAATATAAAAACAGATAAAGTAGTCGTCCTTTCAGGCCAGACGACATGTACAACATGTCCAGGTATGAACTCAGAACAGCCCCTTAAACAGATGACTTTGTATGTATATAGTGTATAGACCAAATTCTTTGCATTATGCATTCACATTATGTTTTGATTTCTCTAAACGACCAGATGGAAATACAACTGTCTCTGCTTTCTGTATGTATATGTTTGAGGCTTTACTTAAAATATGAAAAAGTATGATTTAGATTGTAAGTGAAAAAATTCAATTTACTGATTTCACTGTATGTAAAAGCAATAGGGGCACCGAATGGTGAATTTGCTGGAATTGACAGGGAAGTTTAGCCACAGAAATCTAGGGATGGCACTTCTGTTGACAAAGAGAGTGAGAACAGGGCTTTAGAAACTTCAACATGCAGCCTGTCTGTGCAGTCTTAACAAAACACACCAAAAGGGAAACAAAGACTTTATCCCTGTTTATCTTTAAACACAACGATTTCACGTCAATGTCAATTTTAGCCATGCTCGATGTTGGCTGTGATCGTAAAATGTTTTATCCTGTCATCTTTTGTCAATTTAAAAGTTTAAAAAAATTTTGTTTTACTAAACAATATTTGATTGATTAAAACCCACCAGCACAAAGCAGTGGCAGTTGTAGAAAATAATTATCTTTTTAGTCACACCCACCTCAGACATCATGCTATGTAGAACATGGAACCGTTTCATCACAAATCAACAAAACTGTGTAGGGGAGGCAATATTACAACACAATATTAGATGAAATTTTATAGATGTAACATTCAGGTAAAATTCACAGTAAATGAAAACATCTGCAAGGTGTGCCTGGATGAGATTCAGACTTGCTTGATTTCTCGGATCACGATTTCGTTGTGTTGATTTTGGCTTGGAGGGGGCTCTGCGGCGTGAATTTCCTTAACCATCCTCACGATCTACTCCAACCTCTGGCCTCGTTCCGGGCCTCCCAGGACTGCAGGGATGGCGGGGGGGGTGGGGGGGCACTTTTCAAAATGCAACAACAGGGCCTAAAGTTTGCTTGTTGCTGGATTTACAAGGACACGGCCAACACATTTCTACTGAAGAAAGGGGAGACCTTTTAAATGTTTTGAGAGAAGATTAAAAAGAGAAAGAAGATAAAGGCCGCAGCTGGTCCTGATAACCGAGAGCTTTTTTCTCTGCGGCTGCATGCATGAAGGGAGCCCTATAAAAAGGCGCATCTCTGTACTCCCCGCCATCGCACTACATGCATTACAAACACCTTACCATCAGCCCTTCCTGCACCACCCAGGTGACACGAGAAGGTCCTCTGCAAATAATGCGCTGCCCAGACCCAGAAGATGGGAGGAAACACAAACACAGCAAAGGAACAGCCCTGGGAAGTGGATGTGTAAATAGTGTCCCATATCTGCAGATTCTTGCTAACCATGTCTGCGGATCTGAATATATTCTGTTGTAAAGGAGATATGGCTATTACCAATCAACAAGCTGGTCAATTGATAAACCCCTTTTAAACTGCTGAAAAACATTGTTTGTGGGTGGTACAATTGTCATTCTGAATGGGCACGAAAAGTACTTCTGAGTTCGCAGAAACATTAGATTCCCATCATTAAGGCTTTGGTGATGACTGACAAAATTACATTGCAAAGGGAAAAATTCAACAAGCGGTCAGAAGAATCTTAAGGTAAAATGTCTTATAACAGGTGTTATGCAAAGTGTAGCCTGGCATCTTTGATGTTTCACAGAAATCTGCCAAAAAAATTATAACTTGAGTGCTCCCAATTAAGGGCCGACATTTACAGCGTGGCGAGGCATTTTTTCTGTCTATTTATCTCATGTCAAAAGTATTTACTCATCTCAGTGAGTCTGCTTGGCTGAGGAGGAGACCAGACTTCAGGAAAAGCTGGACTGATGAGGAGGAAAAAAAACTGAAAAGAAAAGAGGTTCTGTTTCTAAACCGGCACAGGTGAACCTGCAACTCACTACTTCCTCAGCGATCACTATAAACTTTTAGGTTGTGGCACTAAATAAGATGTGTGTCCTTTATACCTGCAGTATAGGGGATATTCGTTTATGGGTTTAATTTAGAAGCACTAATGCATCCACGGTATCCTTGTCTTACATCAAAACATGTATTCCATGCGTCTGGTCACTCATGGATACATCACCACCCATCCTAAAACTAGGCTCCACTACTTCCTCTGTATATTCAAACTAATCAAGAATCTCTTTTTTAGTTCAGTCTTTAAAAAATAATAATAAGAAGCAGGGAGCTCAAATTCAAAGGCGCGTCTTTCATGCTCCGACACTTTCAAAAAGCTGCTAAAACCGCTTCACAAGAACTTTCGGGATAAAGTGGGATCGACATGAAATAAGCTTGTTCTTTATCTTCAAAAACACACGTTCCACGCACTGATCTCAGAAACTTTGGGCCAATATTCATGGTAATCGTCTGGCAGTCACGGCGACGGTCCCCCTGATGGAAGCCTTTTAACACCCCAGTACAAAGCCCACAGCCTCGTTTCAGCGGCGAGAACCAGCTGTAGCCCAAGCTGGCTGTTCTCTGTGACCAAGAAACAGGGCGAAGCAGAGTCAGCCGGAAAGGGAGAAAGCAAAGACGGCAACCACAGTAATAGACCCATTCCCTTCTCTCTCTCTCCCTCTCTCTCTCTCTCTCTCTCTCCCTCTCTCTTTCTCTCTCTATCTATCTCTCTCTCTTTCTCTCTCTCTCTCTCCATCTCCCTCTCTCTCTCTCCATCTCCCTCTCTATCTCTCCCTCTCTCCCTCTCTCTATCTATCTCTCTCTCTCTCTCTCTCTCTCTCTCTCTCTCTCTCTATCTCCCTCTCTATCTCCCTCTCTCGCTCTGGCACTCGACCTATGCCTCGCTTGACACAGGTTGAGTGCCAGATTAAAGAAGGAAGAGTCTTTTTGAAGTGTGCATTTGCTTTTTCCCCTTCCTCTGGTCTACGTGTCGATAAGCGCGACTTCAAAAGACGTCCGGGTGGTCCTTTGCGCTCTGATAATTTAATACACTTTTCAGGGAGGCGATACTAAAGTTTAAGGATGTCGGTCGATCCCCAGACAAAGTCGGTAATTAGACCTGGAAATTTAACGTGCGGCCGACCAGCTCTTGCCTACGCGACGGCTTATTTAATTTCCAAAATGATAAAGCGTAAAAAAAGTATATTTGGTATTGTGAGAAGTAACTTATCAGTATTCAGCCTTCTTTCAGCTCCAGAGTGCAACAGGAGGCCAGTGTTACAGAGCTGCATTCAAATTCCTGCAAGAAAAGTGTGCAGTGCTTGGTTTGCAAATTGTAACTGTAGTCCCACATCAGAAATGTACTGCCAGTTGTGTGAGATTAAAATGATTGATTAACAGCTGGGGTGAGGAAAAAAATAATTCCCCAGAACCTCCTTCACAGTCTTTCTATCACACGACTTAAGCAAGCGGACTTTACATTTCTATCCCACCGTCCATCCGCCCCAAATAATCACAAGCTGCCGGTCCAGATCGCTTCAATCAATCAATCTTTTTTTTTTTTTTTTTTTTTACAAATGTGAAATTACTGAGGAAGCTGAGTGGGACTGGGGAACAAGGGACCATGGTATAATTTGTCAACCCGTTGCAGTCCTACCTGGGCTGGGAAAGTCGGCAGACCGTGAACAAGTCACCGGTCTCACAGGGCGGGCCTGAGCTTGTAACGGGGGTACCGCGAGACCAACTGCTTCCGAATTTCAGCCTCGCGGTTCAGAAGATTCAGAAACTGGAACCGAATCACATCTTAATCTTTATTCTGTGAGGATATATTTAAATAACATTCCCGGAGAATTACTCTGTAGGTTGAGCTTAGTGGTTTTGTTCTTTTAAATGCAGAACAAGTCTCTGAAAACACATTAGGAAATCAATTATGTAAAGTCATTTAAATAATGAGGCTGATTAACGCAATAATTGTTTTCATTTTATTTATTAAGCCGACTCTTATGCAAAGCGGCGCGCAGAGTCGAAGAGATTTATTGAACCCGTTCTATTTTAGTTGAGGGGGCCTCCTTGCTCCGTTGGGCAATGAAAACTGCGTTGTGTCTGGTCGGAGGAAAGTACAGCACTAATAGAATGTGATCGTATACATGCCTCACAGAGGCGATTTATTGCCTGACAGTTTGTGGGATGAGCTAGTAAGGAAAAATTTCACACCGCTGAATAACCGGGGCCTCCCCTCTGCATCATCTCACACAGACCAGCAATACTGCCTCGGCGCTTGCTGTGGAATAATGCGGCCAATGGCCTCGGCTAAACTGTCCCGGCAGCCAAAACATTGTCCCTATCCCCCGTTCCCCTGCCAATGCCCCTGACATCACCCCAGGCCCCCCTGTCGTCCCCTGCTGGGGGCTTAAAAGGTGGCGTCAGTTCCCGGAGTTGGCTGTGAGATTAGATCACACATTACTGTGGGCAGAGCAGCACCTCAGTCCGGGGCAAACGCTCTTTTCGGTGAAGTCAGTCAAAGTCGTAGCGTTCACACCGCACACAATTCCGTCCCCCTTCGGACACAGATGATTAATTGGCCATGTTGACCGACATGTCAGCAGCGGAGCACAGATTAAATTCTGCTCATAGGTGGAAGGTTCGAGAGGTCATGTGATTAAGACCCATCAGTAAATCAGCCTGCACACACACTCACTCTCACATGCGTGAAGGATACACACGCAGGCTTCACGTTGTCTGCATGGAAAACCAACACCTAATGTTCCAAAAACAATAAACAGACGTCGTCACAGGACAATCTAAGCTTCAGGGAGCTACAAAGAACACCTGGCTCCAGATAGTATTATTTGATCAATATCTTTCCCTTTGGCCAGATGATGGCCAAAAATGATTACTTTGCTTGCTAAAACCTGAACCTTGTTTATACAGGATTTTGGAAAAGCGTTTCAGCAATGTTTTTGTTGTGTTGTTTGGGAAAAAATAGTTAATTTAAACGCTCGACTAAGGGGAAGCATTAGAAGTGAACATCCATATGAATCAGAGGAAAATGTTTTAAAACACTAACGATCAGAGGGGAAAATAGCATGCCTTAAATTATACTGAGCAATCTGGTGAGTAATTTAATTGAAAAGCCGGTGTCCCTCAGCCAACCGATTGAAATGATGAAGAAATCAGTTTTAAGCGGTTTAACTCTTACAGAGCCGGGATAGGATTTCAAGATGATTTAGTGTCTTTAAAAGAAGCAGATTAGCTCCGTAGGCTCAAATTCTTACAAGCTCCGAGATCATCCCCGGTGATGACTTATCCCCTTTTGCTCAGTAATTGTAATCATTCACAATAACATTAGCTCAGTTCATTCTTGATCTGAGCTCTGAAAACTCTCAGGCAATCTCATAGCAATATTCATAATGGAAGGCTAACTAACAGTTAGTCCAGGCGCAGCTTTAAACCAGGAGGTGGAAGATGTTTTAATTTTCAGCTCCAAATTGAAAGGATAGACGCATATGGGGCGCAGACACAATGGGCAGGTGTGTTATTCAAGTTTAAGGTCTTCTTCCGGAAAGATTCATGGTAGCTCTCCAAACAAACTCATTAGGACAAGTTAATTAAATCGAAAGAATTTGTTAATTTAACAAAATAAGTCCACACAATTCCGCTGTGGTCTTTTCCATCAGTTGGAATTTAAAGCCCCTTGGAACCGCCTTATCCCTCCAGTGTTGCTGTCAGTGTCTGGCCAAGGACTGAGTCATTCCCCACTCCGGCCTGCACAGCACAACTCCATGACTCTCAGGAGAGCAGTGGTGACCAGACCAGAGTCATCGGGGAGGCTGTGAGCGTCCCAGGACAGCAGAGGTGGCAGGGCTACTGAAAAATTTACATTGAGGTTATAATCCTCCTGTCTTAAAGCGGTGCGCAGCATCGTCTGGAAACTGCCCCCCAGATCTGTATGGGTTAACATTTCCAGTGTAGATGTTTTACTATGCAGTCAAAACAACCTTTAATGGTGTTACAGTATCTACATTATCTAGTGCTTTGAGATTCCCTTATATCTCTTCAATGATATAAAAAAAAGGCTCTTATTAAAATATTAGTACTGAAGGACAATGTTGAACTGGTTTGAAGTCAGCCTAAATCAAATTCATGCAAAGAATACTTTATTTTTCTGTTCTTGTTTATTCTAATGAAATGTTTGAGTTAAACTTTGGGCATCCCTAAAAAGTCCAGGCATATTCTGCAGAATATATATTGCATAAGAAGTCGCATGTTGAATCATCAACAGTTGTATCCTTCTGCTTTTTAGCTGAAATCCTAACCACTTGATCTTGGTGACCCCTGTTGGCCGTGCATTTTATTGAGCCAGCCGGGTGACAAGCCATACACAGCCGCCATTCATCAAAATGCCGAGCTGTTGTTTCTACATTGTTTAATCCTGTATGAGATTCAGCCGTTCATAATTTATCCCGTTTATGAAGAACAAGCATTTTATCAGAATTTTATTTATTTTTTAAGTAACAGAAGCGTTTTACAATCGCATAGCAGAGTAATTTCATTTGTCTTGATCCCATCAAATTTCCACATTATTAATTCGATTTGATTAGCGGTGGATAGCTTACTGAGGAGGCTGGTAATTAACTGTTATTATTAGTATTTTGCTACTTATCTGGAGTGTTTAGTTCAACACGGCCATTTACTCAGCTGGCTCGATTCTGAAACCATTACCACTACACCGCATGGTGTGTCATATGTAACTATGACAGGACCACACACACAGCTATTGTCCTGGTATGTTCACTGGGGTGAAACATGCAGAATGTTTTAATTGTTGGGTTCTCAAGCAGCTCCTTGTTTGTGCACAGAGATCCGACGACAGATCCGTTTCTGCAGAAAAGCTCAAGATAAAGAAGGCTTCGCTTCTGTAAAACTTCCAGATCGTAATCTCAGCATTGCCGGTTTTATATACTGTAAACAACAATAGGCAAACAAATAAGAGGAATGCTGTGAGTTTACCAATCGATGCAGCGGGGGGTTGACCAATCGGAGAGAAGAAAAGTGACGGACTGCAATAACTCAGGCCCCACACAGGGTTAAAAAAAACAAACAGAGGGAAGGCAGATGACAGGCTTCTCGGGTGTGATTTAGGTCTTCCATATACAGCCCAAAATTATAATAAATACTTACACAGTTTGTGTTTTTTATTTATTTTTTGTTGCAATAAATGTAGTTCAAACGTGAGTTAAATTTTAAATTTAAATAACGTTTTCTTAGGTGTAACATGCTCATGCGCTACTGTGTGCGGTTATGATCAGAACCTTTGGCCAACGGGTTGTGTAACCTCTCAACTCAGAGGTGTGATTTGAGTTAATATGGTAAACACACTGTCATTCATCAGCACGGCCATTTTATGCCATTCTTATAATTCAAGGCACGGGCTCCGCTTGGCGTCTGTTGGCCCGTGGTTCTGGGGGTAAAGACTTCGGTCAATGTAAACCACCAGCACCGAGCCGCTATCTAGCCACGCTCTTTATTGTATGGTGGTTAAACGTTACCACCGCACCCGGACATTTAAAAACCCAAAATGCTTATACAGAGTAGCAACAGCAGACAATTCACGAGAGGTTTGACCGTAGCATAGAAAAAATAAATACATATATGTATAGATAAATATATACACACACACACACACACCTGAATATACTTTTTTATTTAAAGGGTGCATTCAGTCGTGCAAATGTTCTCTTCACGTGCATCTGTATGAAGCTGCCTTTCTGAAATATTTTGTAAATAACACAAAACATTTTAAATGGTTCTGTTCTTGGCCCAGCTCTTTGAACACACTGTAAATAACAACCAGCTATGCATGCTAATGCCCTAGCAATTCTTTCAGGTACTTTTATATTCCCATGTGGCATGCGCTAAAAAAATTTACAAAAATGTAAAAAAATAAAACAGACAAGGGAATGGTTTCCTCAAACCATTTTTTATTTATTTAGTATGATTTTTCATTTTCATTTTTTGCCAGTCTCACATTACTTGTATACCCATGTTGTGTGATTTAGGTCCTCTCCTGGGTGGAGGTAGGGTTGAGGCAAAGATAGAAAATGTTTTCACCCTTTAAAAAACGTGCTATAATGATAAGAACTGCAAATCCACAATACACAAACTATTTATGGAAACATGCTCGCATCTTTACCACTGGGCCATTACAATTTCAGTCCTAAATTATTATCATTATTAATATAAGTTTTTTTTTTTAAATAAATGAAATTTGTGTTTTTTTTGTTTTTTTTTATCTAGCTGTTTTATGTACAATGAATCAATTTAGAGCGGTCTGACAAATGTAACTAAAACCAAGTATACACACAAAACCTAAATTTCAACTCACGAAAAGGAATAAGAAAAAGTTTCCCGGTGTGAAGTAAAGAGAGCTAAACATACGGATTCCTCTTCCACAAAGCTTGCAGCTCTTCAGAGAGAGAGAAGAAAGAAAATCTTTGCTAATGCCTACAGTTCTGGAATAACGCTAGGACCTGAAACAACATTTCCCAGCATGGCTTTTAAAGAATTACGACAGCCGCGTGCTTTGCCTCAGCCCTACAGACAGAAATGTAATGTTTTGAAGATAACGAAATTAAGATGAGAGTAAAGGCCTACGCATGGGCGTTGTTTTTTAGGAATATTTATTTTCTTTCATGTAAGGCCCACGGTGATCATGATTAATGGAAGTGTCTGATTTTTAATCTGTGCTGAAGATATTTTAACTTTAATAAATAATAATTGTAAAAAATGTATACAATCACATATAAAATTGTCTGATTTTTGTTTAAATTTGGTCAGTTTTTGTATTTATGCATCCTGGGAAAACTATTAACCCTCAGATAAAAAGTTGCACCCAGTATTAAAAAAAAAAAAAAAAGTAATTTTTTTTCCACCAACCTAATCAGTAATTTAGTGTTGAATCCTTCACAATAAATGTACTTCTGCACAAAAAAAACCTAAAACTAAATGCACATTGAAGCCCTTTGTCATTTCAATAACACTGCTGCAGTACTTGGCTTGTGTTGAAGACTCGAACGGAAAACTACAAGATTTAGGAGCTCAAAAGGAAGAAATATCGATTAAACAAAACACCAGGACGGACACACTTGGCAGAGTTGAAAGAGCGGTGAGTACTGAGGAAGAGACTGAGTAGGCCTTCAGAGAGAGGGGCGCTGACACGCACACAGAGAGACACCACAAGTACAAGACGGGTACAGCATCAGTCCTGTACAATAAGTATGACTTCTTCCATAGACAATTACCAACGATGAAGGCAGACAAGGAAAACAGAGCATGTTGGTACGGCTTGCTGCTGACTGAGGCAGTGCCCTTAACTTAATAAAGTAACTCGAGCAGGGAAATCTCTACGTTCGAAATAACCGCGAGAACCACGGAGCCCCCCTGTGCAATGTCTCTGCGTGCCACACGTTGCTCGTTTCCCAGAATGCCCGTCTCTGCCCTCACAGCCGCCTCTGCCCCCTGTCCCACAGAGATCTGTAAGTCGGTGTGCTACGGTACAGAGCGGGGCCACACAAAGACTAAATTGGGGAGGTGCTTGGTTTGAGTCAGAATATGGAGAATGGTGAGGACCTGCTCTCCCAAAATCCTCACGCTGGTGTAATGAGACGATTCGCTGGCGAGAGCACTCAACAAACCCGGCTTTAGAAAACCGACAGGTCATTTGAGCATGCTTCACACAGCTGTGTGGAAATCCCTGAGTGACAGCTCGGACCAGATAAACAGCCCCAGTGACCGCCATTCAGTGTGCCCAATGAACCGGGCGGGGAAGGATTTAGGCGACGAAACGCGCTCCACTTCAGGCTAATTTGCTCAAACAAAACGCCACTAGTGACTGGAAGCCTGAAACACAGATGACTAACGGTCGGAATAATGGCCTCTCAGAGGGAGGCGCCTCCTGCCCGTTGTCCCCCAGAGGCAGACAACGAGAAAGTGCGCCGTCGCTAAGCAAACAGGGCCGCGTGTGAACCAGGCATCGGGTAAGATGGAAACTCTGAGTTTTACAGCACTTCTCGTCCAGCATGCTCTGAGGCCAGAAAAAGAGGTTGAGACACAGAAAAGGCAGCTCAGCGCTATTTCATAACACCACCGGCAGATTTTTGCCCGATTTAATTTCACGTTCTAGAACAGGACAGGATTCGACAAACCATTCAATCAATCAATCAATTTGATTTCAAATAGCGCGTTGATAAGTGTGATTTGAGCCAGTGAAAAAAATGCACACAATTTAAATATACAGTTTACTGTTGCACAGACCATGCTATCCTCCAAGTCGCGGCCTGACTAATCCGTTTTTCTGACTTCCTCTCACTTCCTCTAATCATTCTGTGAAGGTTATCAAAGAGTTAGCCAACTAATCAAAACCTCATTGACTGTAGAGATGAGTTTGGATGTTTTTTTTGTTCATTCAAATAAATCCCAGACAAGAGGACACCTTCAATTAGTTATTCCATTATACCCCTTAGGTGTAATCAATTTGGAGACACGATGACAAAGTCAAGCCAACCCGTCAGCAATGTCTTACCTACAAATTTACCAAACAATGGAGAAAACCTTCAGACCATGTGCAATTTTCCAGCTAACTATTAGGACCCAATACGCACTACTGTACAAGTTTTAATGCAACAGAAACTATGAATCATCGCTCTTAACGTATTTGACCACACCTAACTAGGATTGAGGTCCCTAATAATTATCAAAAATGCGTGCAATACATTGCGTCTATTACTTTGAAAGGGAAAAGAAACACAACACACACGTGTGCTGTGATACATGCAGACTACCTTGAAGGTTGACTTTGAAAAGAAATGTCCATTTCCATGCAAACGAAGATTATGTGGATGCTCATTATATATCATTCGAACAAACCTTTCTCACTTGAAATAATGGTAGTGGTTTCTAATGCAGATTCAAATTCGAACCGGCAGCAAAAAGCCCTGGATCCCCTTGCTGTATCAGAACAATCTGAGGTCAACAGTACCAGTCCATCAGCATTGAGCTTAATGCACATTCTTGATGGTTGAACACAATAGGAAGCCTTCATCGTGTACTGGCCACAGATTACATTAAAGGCTGTGATTCAAACCAAGCAATGACTCCGTCCTGAAGTAGAAAATAATTTATTAAACTAGGGATGCGAGACATCTTCCCCCGGTAGTCGTACCACAACAGGGTGTAAAAGAAAATCTATTTGGTATTTATTTCTCCTCCTTGGGGAACCTGCATTCTTAACAAGGACTGTGCTGTTTACCCAATTAGATATACACGAGACACATGCAAAAGATTAAACCCACCAGATGCAGTTCTATATTGACTGTGGGCGAAGAGACTGTCACTGCCTTGGTAGCAGTTTTATTAAAAGATGCACCTGGCTCTGTTTCACAGCGATGTAATGGGCTGCCATTGTCAGAACAGTCTGTGCCTACGATCTGCAGCCCTGGTGCAAGAACTCAAAATAAAGTGAATGTGTTCTAGTGAGAGACCCCAAGGTGAACGATGAAGTTTGGAGGGAGTGAGCGCTGTTCGAGAGACAATCGCTCATCTGTCAGGGGCTGGATTTTCACCAGCTCCTGATAAGATCAACTGTGCAACAGCCAGTCAGACGTCTGCCGTCTCAGGTCAGTGTGTGTGTGTGTGTGTGTGTGTGTGTGTGTGTGTGTGCGCGCGCGTGCGTGCGTGAGAGAATGTGTGCCCTCAAACCTCTTCCCTGGGAAGACTAGCAGGGAGTGGAGGGAGGAGAGAAACAAGGAGGCACCCAAGAGGAAAACGATTTGGCTCCACAAGGACTTGTGCACCGACTATGAAACTCCCCTTTTTATCTTCCCAAAAGGACTTCCCAGGTGATCCGTAGAACACAATTATTTTCACCCAATAAAAGCAACATATGCTCAGACAATAAAAACTCCCATTGGACATCGATTCCTTTTATTTGATTGTTAAAAGGGGGGGTTGAAATGGTTGAGGCGCAATCTAATGGTTTTTTTTTAATGCTTTTAAAATTCAGGGAAGGTGTTTTATTTATTTATTTATTTATTCATTAAAAATAATCGGTATCCATCAAGGAAGTAATAGCCAATGAGTGATTCATTCATGTGAAGATTTGGGCTAATTGGACATGGCGTTCGAGGGAAGGCGCTTAAGATGGAAAATAGGCCATAAAGGGTTAAACTTTCACACAGAATGTTGAAGAAGTGCAGACTGCAGGGCAGGGGTCAGAGGTCAAACAAGGACAGTACCCAACGCTTCCACGTTCAGCGGGCCAATACACCCGCATCAGAAATACTGGTGGTTTGCCAGTGCGTTCTCTGCATGCACTGAAGAAATAAAACATTAAGGGCTAGGAATGAAATGAAGGGTTCCATGAACTTCTGAAGAACTGAATACAGAATTTGTATCCATATAGTGCAGTTATGGTTCAAGTAAAATATTTTAAAACAATGCAAACAAATAAGTTAGGCTGTCTTCCACAAGGCTGTGTTTAGTTGGCCTGTACAGGCCTTGAGAGGGGAAACTGTGGTGACCAGCGGCCTGCTGTTATTAGCCGTGTTTGTACTGATTCGCCAACACTGGCCTCACACTGTCTCCTGCTGTATTCCAGTCTTTTTACAATTTTCCCACGTCTACTCCAAAAACCTGCGGGTGAAGTAAGTTCCAGTTTAATCGTCAGAAACCCAAAACTCCATCTTTAAATTGGGAAGCATGAGGTAGAATGCATTTTTCTTAAAATTCAATTTAATGTTGATCTGACTACATCCATTCCAATCATGTTTATTTTAAGATTTTAGAAATGCATCAACATATTATTCTCACTATTTTACATAAAAATTGGAATAAATAGGAAATTAGTAGGAGCAATATTAGAACTGATATTTTATCAGAATAAGATGACACCAACCTGACACCAACATTTGGCATGGGATGGGACCGTTTGAAGTTACGCCACAGTTGGTTTGAAATATGTAGGATGAAAATATATTTTTTATTTATTCCAGGGAGATGTGTATAGTTCTTCTCAACACCCCCCCCCCTTTGCCTTTCATCCGCTTTTCCTCTCATCCATACAAGTTACAGAGGATGTTCGCTATGCTGTTGAATAAAAAAAAAAAAAACGTTGCACCATTAAACACTATATCATAATGATTTAAATTTGCCTAGACTGTGTCATTTTCACAGGAGAGCGACTAGCAGAAAACATTATGAAAATGTCCAAGTGGGACTGGTTATTGAGTTGATTAGTGTGACCTTGGTTATGAAGGTAATAAGGGACTAAGTGGGGCATCGGGGGGGGAGTTATGACCCATGTCCATGCCCTCCCCACTGCAGCATGGACGTGACACAGCTCTCCTCTAATAACGGCGTGCTTCTGGCTGAGCAGTAAGTAATGAGGGAGTAGGGGGCCGATTCTCCGCTCACGGTAACGGTGGTGATGGGATTAACCGCTTGCAAAGGCTTTGAATCTGGAGCTTTTAAATCCTGGTGGTGCAGTTCCCTCTGGGAAATGGTCATCAAAAACGCCCCTTGTCTTTAGTGCTACATTTATCCTACAGCAGCACCCTGCACCCACATAAGCGGACACGGACAGACACCCTTCTACTGAGATACACTGATTAGAATTCCGATTTTCGGTCCAAACCCGACTGGTTCAGGCCGGGTCGATCCAGATTTTCTGACAATAGATTTTGGTCGGGTAGGGTTTGGACTTCACTTGAAGGGGCTCAAAATTTCTGACAATAGATTCGGGCTGCGTCGGGCTCAGGCTTCACTTGAACGGGCTCAGTTCTGGTCGGGCTTGACATATCAGGTCCGATCGAAGGTCTAGCGCAGATACCTATTACTTCCGCATGTTTACAGAGGCGCACTACTATTTATTCTGCATTTCATAACGGTATCTGCACCCTGGTTCCTTTGATGTCCAACTTCGGCGTTTTGGTTTCGCTTATCGTTTGCTGTATCGCTCCTTAATAACGATGAGCGATTAACGATGAATAATGATGAGGCCGTTCTGATCTCGATTGAAAGCCTTGCCACGTGAGCCGGTCCCCGTTAACCCGGATGCGTCACGGAGCGCGAGCATTACCTGGTGCACGGGGATTGTCTTCTCATTGCAGATGACTACATTTCCTGTAACGTTTCTGCATCATCCCGTTGAATGGGACTGCAAGTTGGACGCATAGAGCGGTCTATAATACATTCGCCGTCTCAAGAAGAGAGGGAGCTGCTCCAATCAATTCCTTTTCATTAAAAGACATTTACCTGAAGCAACTTACTCAATTTGCAGTTTAGGCATGCAAGTGTGGATCCGATTATCCAATGACACCACTGACTGTTTGCCTGAGCAGTTACAAGCCTCGTTCTGTAAATAACTATTGTCAACGGGGGAATAAAAAACACAGCAGAAATAACATAGAATCTTCGCACTGGGGGGCGGGGTGGAGGGTTGGAGGGAGCGAACAGTCGCATCTGACTTTGGGCTGGTAATTGGCTACCTGTCAGCCGGGGTCAAGGGTCGGGAGGAGAGGATGATTTCTTAAATTCTCTTCACTCCGGGTAGTTCTTTAGTGCCTGGCCAGTGGCTTCATGGACGCTCCTATCAGCAGAAAGAACAGGCTGTCCTACCTCCCAAAGGTGGGCCTGATTTAATGTCTTTACACGCTGTAATCTCCTTTGCCATCCGTGTTTGTGGAGACTTTCTCTGAGCGTCTGTTAGGCGATAAGGCAACCCGGTCAGGCTGCCACTCTGCTGACCCGTCCAGCACAGCATCTTGGTGGGATCCTCTGATTTTCCAGTACCTCGGGATGGCCGAGAGGTGCAGACCCCGGCACCCTGTCTCTAGGAACGCGGGGGTGGGAGTTTTCAGACACTACTTTGTCCTTAACTGCTCCAGCATGTCCACTGACCCCTTCCCTGGCTGGCCTGACCAGTGGAATGCAAGAGGAATAAATTAATGCTGACACTCCGATATTTAATTATGCCGCTGTCAGAGTTCCCCCCACCCCACCCTTTCAAAATTCATTTTAATAAAGTGGGACTATTCTTTTCAAGGTTACAGCCTGGGGAGTCACCTTCGGTGTCAACCTGGAGGGCTCTCGAACAACGCGCCCCCCTTCGGTCCGCCAGTGCACCTGACGGGAGGCCAGAAGAGGGTTGCTGGTGGGCCGGGGGGCAGGCACGGGGCAGGCTGCGCCGCTCGCTTTCTGGTGCAGAAGCCACGGTCGCATCAAATGCAAGGAGAGCGGCAAAAGCAGCCGGAGTTGGCCTGCGTACGCAACGACAAGCCCAGCAGCAGGAGCTCTCCCCTGAACGGCGGCTTTCAGGGGCTGTGCGCACACACCCGAGCTTAGCACGGCCACACTTCTGCTGAATTTCTTTAAAACTTGCCGAAAACTTGCAGAGAAAGCTGCGAAACCTGAAAAGAAACCTTTTTTTGCATCTTCCTTTTTGTTTTTGAGAAGCGCAAAAGTATCGGAAAATATCGCATCTCTGATTTCATGAGGGATTCAATACAACGTCGATCAGTGATGAATTGCATGAATTCCTTTTAAACGGTATTAATAAAACATGCTCAGTTGCCTTAGCAAGACAATTGAGATGTAGCTCCCTCCCACTCCCACTGTAGCTGTGAAGAACATTGTTTATTGCAGTATCTCTGCGTCAGTAATGCAGATGCAGTTTATGAGATGTTTACTTGAGAACTCTGAAGAGCTTGAGCACGCTGAACTGCTTGCCCAGTGTAGAAGGTCAAAGTGATTTTGAGCCCAGTGACGAACTTAATTAGTTATACTCATGAACACTCACAGCCTCTGGACACGTTTCATTAAGCTCAGGTGTGCAGATTAATTAAGATGAATTAGAAATCCCACAGGCTCACAACGCACTACATCACTGCGCGGCGTGTCCTAGCCACGTACGGATAACCCCACGCAGGGTGAACTTTGTGGACAGGACCTTCGATCAAATGAAGCCCCTCAAATGAGAGGGGCGTCTCGTCTACCGAACCTGCCCTTGCAGAGTCGTTAGCTTCTTTTAAGGTATGGTTTGAACTTTGCAGGTTGCTTGATGCAATATCCGGCCTTGCATGCGTTCGATGCTCAGGACTGAGATTGAAAATGTGAAAATTTGACTGAATTTCACTTTATAGTCTAGACGTAAGAAAGATTATTAACGTAGTTTACATTTTTTATATTACTCTCTGTATACAGATGAACACTGTAGAGATGAAGAGAGCAGAGGTCATGAATTCTCTACTGCATGTCATAATTAACAATGCCCATTTGTTGGCAGTTTGTACATTCACCTGCAACATGAAAAATTAGATATTAAAGGAGGCACAGGCCCAGGGTATTAAACAGTATGGAAGCATTGGGTTTTTCTTGATATTAAGCCAGTATTTCGATTTCCTGAATTATTCGTAAACAATATCCAAAGTTTTCTGTGGCAACAGCATGACGCCATTTTATACAGCCAGAACGTGACACCGCTTTGTGTTCTGACGAAAACCTGCAGTTGAGGGCTGAGAAGGTCAGAGCAACACTGCCCAGAGAGGAATCATTTTTTCTACCTTCAGGCTTACCGAGGCCGTACCATCGCGGCAAGGGAGAGGATGGAGCAAGGCCAAAACCTCCGCCCGTCTCGACATTAATGGTGTCACACCGGGGGAGGCCCGGTTGTCTTCCGACGCGTTCTGTTGTAATGAACAGTAACGCGCGGCGTTGAAAAGAGGACGGAAGAAGGCGCCGCCTCCCTGTCCGGCTCTCGCCTGAGCGAACGTGAGGGAAAGTGACACCCCATCCATCTCTGGGGGGAGAAGAACATTTAGCTAATTAAATGATTAATAAATTTAACACTGCTTTATAATTTCATTTGGCCGTGTCTGGTGTCACATGGTGCACTGCGCGTGTGCCTGGAATGAGATGAGGCGAGCGGTCAGGCTCTTGCGAACTGCCGATAAAAAAGAGCTCAGTTTATCATTGGCGTGACCTTTTTGTTATTTTTATGTCTCGCATTAAAACAATTATTTCATGATAACACATTTATTCTGAGCATTTCCATATTGGGCTTAGTTCTTTTTGCTTCCATGGCTTAATGTCTTAATGTAACACCCATGTCATTCTCATGAGATATTCAAAATATTCTGTAAGCGTGGTTCTCTCACTCACGTAGTTCTCTCACTTTCGCGTTAAGCAATTAACAATTTGCCTCCCCCGACGCACTGGAGATGTATGAAGATATGAGTGTATTTGGGAAACAGCAGTGGCCAAAGCAATTTGCATTTCCTTGTCCTAATACCTTTATTAATATCTAGAGTGTAATGTTAACTATGCTAACCAATGGCATACCCTCTATATGCTATGTTAGTTACGTTCCTGTGCTCCCAGAATAAACGTCTTGATCAGCCAATAACTAAATTTATAGTGGCAGTTTAAAAACAAAAAACAAAAACACATTTTTTTTACAGGCTTATTCTGTTTAAATCAACAAATATAACCTATATATCTAAGCATTATGTTTTAGTTTTAATTTTACCCCACAGGACAAATGTATTATTTTGGGTGTCCCATATATCATTTGAGCCCATGAGCCCAAACTTTTAGTCTGGTTATGTCTTCCATCAATGACAGATCACAGAAGTTAAATGCCCAGTCGAAAATTTAATAATTTAACTGAATATTTTAGATTTTTAAACGTCTGGAATGTCAATGGCCATTTTTCAAAACAGATTTTAAGTAATAGTTTTTATTGAATAAAACTGTTTTTATTAATTAATTTTTAAATGGGCATACATTTTGCTGAAATATTCATTCTGTACTGATCGAGTTATAATATGTGGCAGTTTTTAAAATAGTTTTGGTCTGGGTCCACTCTCATTCAGTCTTACATCAAGTTAAATTAATTGTCAGAAGCCTCCATCACATCTAGGTAGTTTTGTAAGTAACAATTTGGAGAGGAAAACTTGTGTGAATCCTTACCGTAACACTTCCTGTAGTTCAGCTTTATTCTCAACACAAAAAACAAATAGATAAACTCAGAAATTCTCTTTATCGTGTTAAACAGAGTAAAATTAAATACATAAAAATATGATTGTTTAGTGATCATTAGACTATAATTCAATGCATTGGGTCACGGGAGAAAGTGCCAAAAATAGGCGGGAGATCCAAGAGGCAGGGCAACGGAAGGCTCGACACCGTCCAGTCATTTCAGCCCATTAGATTCACCATCACTGCGTTTGTGCGCTGTGGAGGTGAGTCACAGCGGGAAAGTGTGTCATCGCTACGGCAATATCGAGTCCTTAAGACTGGAACTAATGCTTCCGTTTCAAACTCCAGTGTTTGGACTGCTTTTTTTGGTGACTGTCAAATTCTGCTTGGTAAGGCTCACAGTTGGGACGGGGGTTTCTCTCGCAGTTCGATAGCTAATAATTCATAGAACCACATGACTCATAAAATCAAAGGTTATGATAATTCCTTTACACTGCGAATGCACCAAACACCTCAATGCTGGATTCTTACCGGTTGTCTTCATGTGAATTATGCTGTTACACCCACCCACAGTTTTACAACCAAAGTCCCACAAAGTTTCTAAGTGAATCTGTCACCTCCTCACTTCAAAGAGAATAAAACAGCTCGAGGAAGCGAATGAGGTAATTAATGACACATGCTTGTTCTGACCTACATGCTTGTAGTCTTCTACGGAGACAAATGCGAGATCAGAGCAAAAGCTCACAGTCACAGTAACGAATCGGGGATCTGTTAGTGATGTCAGCCGTTCTGCCGCCCACCATTACCGCAGCACCGCACGCTATTTACAGGGCCTGTTCATTTCGTTCACTGATTGGGGCACAGAGAGCACTGCCGTGGCGTAGAATTGGCAGAGAGCTGCCCGGTGTTGGTTTTATCAGAAGGGCTTCTCTGGCTCGTCGCGAACAGGCGTCTCCGACCGGCTTCCCGGGTGCCAGCAGGCAGCCGGTACAGTCGAGAGGGATGTGCCTCTCCTCTAGTTGACACTCAATTCCTCGTCCGGGCCGTGTCGTCTGCAGAGTGGAAAAGAGATGGGTGGCTCGACAGCGTGTGCGGGTGGGAGTGGGACAATTGCCGATTTCAAATTGGAAAAATAATACTACGCAGTAAAATTTGAAACGTAGAATAATAAAAACCAGGCACCTTTTCTCATGCACACACTGGACAAACAGATGCAGTGCGCGGACGGCGCTGTGTCGTGGGGGTTTATAAGCAGGATTTTTGAAGCCAGTTCCTGTCTTGGCCAATCCAAGCCCTTGCTCTGTGGAGCTGCCAGCCAAACCCTAGGAACCCAATTTACTGGAACTCTAATCCCCCCTCCCGCCACGGTCCCCTCAGGCGCCGGCCGACCTCTCCGCCTTGCTTACCCTCGCTCCATTCTTCTGGCTTCACACATTACTATTAATGACCCATTGTGAGCAGGGTCACTGCAACCTCACAATGTACACATTAAAAGCATTCCCACCCGCCGATATAGGCTATCATTACTGGAGTCACAGTGACAAGAAAGGGGAACATGGGAAAACCTCAGGACGTTCCGCGACCTCCGCAAAAACAGGACGGGGGTTTATGGTTATTTTTTTATCAAAACCAGCAGAGGAGAGAGGTCTATGTGTTGGCTCTGGACGCTGCAACCTTTTGTCATTGTAAATCACTGTAATATCCACGTTTAAAATGACTTTTGCATTTATACTTGGTGATGTATTAAGAATGCTAAACCAACGAATGACATAAAATGGAAATCTCTCCAACTCAAAAAGTAATCTACTTGCTTTAGTAATGTGCTGTAAAACAGCACACAGTCAATAATAGGGACCTTCACTGCTCTTTAAAAATACATAAACCATATAATACCATATGGTCCAAATTGTAAATGAAAGCGGTAGCAAGCAGAGACATTCTCTTTGTCGAAACACAGGCAAGGATAAAGCAACCATGTACACGATTTTCATTTTCTTTTGAAAAAGTTTAAATTCCAAATGCACAGTCTGGTCCTGCAAGAATTAGTTATTTGACATTGTGGACATGATACAATAATATCCCACTGCTTGAGTGTCTGTGGTCACGGCCAGGTTAAAGACAAGAGCCTTTTTAAAAGTCATTTTAAATGAATTATTTCCCTGATGAAAGCATTACTACTGAGGGACACGTAGACACGGATTTGGGTAGAAAGACTCTGCTCCTTGCACAGTCAAAATCTACTCCGACTTTTCCCGTATCAATCCGATATGTGGAATTTGAGTACACAATGGGATACCTCTCCCAAGATATCCCTTTGGTGCACTGTTAAATGCTCTCGGGACATAGATCATACCGTTCTCAAAGTCTGTTAGGTCACTTGTTTGAATGCTATCCGACAAGGGCCAGAATGTGCAGAAGCCAAAGTCTGAATGCAGATAACTCAAAAGGGACTGCTCGATGGGAGAGAGTTAGAGCAATCTAAAGATACATTTAGCAGAACTTCTAGTAGTAGTAGTAGTAGTAGCAGTAGCAAACAGCGACATTTTATTGTTGTTGTTGGGTTGTCATTAAACTCATTGAAAGAAGAGAACATTGAAAGAATGTCAAACAATATATAACATTTGTGCAAGATGAGAACACAGAAATGGAATGTTTTAAAACAAATATCATACACTTCAGATAGTTTGTGACCCAAACACACAAACACACACACACACACACACACACACACACACACACACACACACACACACACACACACACACACACACA
>JAOVYW010024040.1:0-31818 GCA_025775045.1 Hiodon tergisus | reverse complement strand
CCATGTGAATTCCAGGTTGTAAGGCAACAAAACACAAAAAATGCCAAGGGGGGTGAATACTTTTGCAAGGCACTGTATAGTACTGAGCAAAATAATGACCCTAGTGCATTCTAGCTTCTACAGTTCTAAAGGCAAAGGGTGCTCACATCAAATATTGATTAATTTGTAACCAATATCAGCGAACAATATCCGATTTTGTGTTGTTAGACCCTTCATTTCACTTCTCTCTGACCGTCTCAAAGTCAAACAAATTCGACCTTGCCAGGGAGCACTTCATTTGTTCAGTAATTAATATGTTTCCTCTGAGAATATTTAAATATAAGCTTAACCCTACCCTGCAGAGGTCATTGATACATAAACAGATTATTTTGCTAATTTCCCGTTTCTTGTTGATTGCAGTTATTCAGCAGCATTTTCCCTTTTTCAAGAAGCAGGTTTGAAAAAAATATTTGTTTGTTCCAGTACTGAGACACTAATAAGGTAAAATTACTTTGTTAAATTGCAAGGGATTATTAGAGAACGACAAAAAAGACCCATTATTCTTAGAAAACAAAAGCTTTCAAACTGAACTTAGGTTGTCTACAGTGGCACAAGCCTTCTCCAATTGTTTTTCACTGACTGA
This sequence comes from Hiodon tergisus, assembly GCA_025775045.1. Lineage (NCBI taxonomy): Eukaryota > Metazoa > Chordata > Actinopteri > Hiodontiformes > Hiodontidae > Hiodon > Hiodon tergisus. The sequence goes on along the minus strand of JAOVYW010024040.1, from coordinate 31,196 downwards.
GGAACTATTAGGACTAACAGCCATGGCTGTCTTTTCCGGTAAGAGCCCATCTCAACATCCCTGAAAAACGCTCCCATTCTTTCCCTGCCAGTCAAGCTGACCAAAATTGCCCTCACCATTGACAAATAAACATGCACAAATGTTCAAGTTTTTCTCTAGAAAAAAAAGGGGAAAAAAAGGAAAAAAAAAGATTTCAAAATATTGTTGAAACTGTAATCTTGGAATTACTCAAAAAAACCCAGCAGTAGTGCATCCATATCCCCATAAGCTATGTTATTGATGTTCAACTCATCCTTGGAGAAGGTGTTTGAGAAAACAGGCAAAATTCCATTATTTATGAGATGTATTTGTGCACTATGATCAGTACCGATGTTGTTACTTTGGCTTGAGCAAATTACATATTTGTTACTGGAGTAATTCTCTATAGGAAAGCACCGTGATCTTCTCCGCTGTACACTTTCTAACTGAGTTCTCCTCCCAACACCTCCCTAACACTTTATCATTGACTGAGCACAAAGGCTGAAACTTCACGTTACCAGGATCTAGCCCAACAATCCCCTGGCAGACTGCCTCCAAATCCACAATGAATAAATGAAAAAGTGGGTCGCTCGCCTTTCATTCAGGGAAGCCTAACACAGTAGCTCTTAACATGCCCAATTTCTTCGTCTGGATTGATGCTGAGAGAAATAAAACAGTCCCAGTCGGCATCCAACACAACAGATGAGGCCATGTGCCGCTTCTAATTCAAACCACTATTCGGTCTCTATGCATCACTCCCATTGGTAGCAACTGCAATTGTTGTTGTATGAATTCATTCTGCACACATCAGAAATAAGTACTGCAAAATTGTACGCACGCATTGTACACTAAGACAGCACATATTTGGCATGTAATGCTGACGAGTAATTGGCGACCAACCTGGCAGGGAAGTAACTCGGCTTCCACAGTTTCTGTCCATCACACAATTCACGCTTCATCTTTTCCCCGTTTAGAAAGCAGCATGTCTGCTATTGTTCAAAGTCACTAGGAGTCCCATGTGAGATTACATTGTTTGTGGCCCCTGTTAATCGCCATTGCTTTATCCCCGAGTTTTTCTTTGGGCTTAGTCCAAGACAGGGCAGAAGGATGTCATACAGATCGGGACTAACCAGGGTATAAGGGACACCCACTGAGCACCACATTTAAACAATAAAATTAATTCCTACTTTTAATTCACCACATTTACAACACATCATTTGCATTTGTGGCTCTCGGATGCATTGTGGGATTGAAATGGGTAGGTGAGCTGGACAGCAGGGTGATTTTCATTTCTTTTTGGTTTCAAGTATTTCATGAAATTGACACTGATGATAATATGTCTGTTTATAACTGATTTTGAACAAATAGCTCATAATAAAAACAAGTTATACCAGTCGGTAAATGAAAAACTATCAGCTATAACTGATTAATAAGTATATCACATTTTGTTTGAACTGCAGCTCTCCCACAGAATTCAGTAGTATATTCTAGAACATGAGCTCACCTTCCAAAACTATGCACATTCCTGACAGAAAGGTTCTGAGGTTTTGAGCATTCAAGCATTTTTTACTTGAGAGGGATCATGCCATAGAAATGCTTCTTGCATTTTCAAAGCATTAAAATTTTTCTGACATGGTACATCTTCAGAATGTTATAATTGGCATAGCAGTTTGGCTGACCTCAGTGTTGCTTAAGAACAATTGAAGAATGAGGGAATGATTAATAAAGGGAGCGATTTGTTTTAGATGTAAAGTATTTGAAAAGCTTTCTCAGAATGGAAATTGCAGGAAAGCACTCTTCAGAGTGACACGTAACTATCATCCCAGCAATTTGTCTCTCTAATCCTCACAATCTGGCAACACTTAAAATACCGCACTTTAAAATACAGTCTACATCGTAAACATGTCCGCCGCTCCGTGGGCGAGAAAGGGCGAGGTGGCAAGCAATAAATTTCACCTGGAGGGGGAATGACCACAGCTTGTTGATGCGTTAGCAGGTTTGAGAAGACCAAAGGGTTATAATTCAACATGTCATGTAAACATAACATATCATCCATTGCCCCTGGGCTTTGAAAAAGCTTCAGACCCCGCAGATAGTTTGTCTTTATTTATTTATTTTATTTTCTTTCTGCTCTTCAAGGGTGCATAGTTACTGCCTGGCATTGATAAATAACCATGTGAAACTCATCACCTACTGAATGAACATGTAAACATCCAGCTTTAGTTTTGTCACTTTGTCACTTAATTATATTAAACATTAATAGTATTTAAAGCAGTTAACTTTGCTCTGCTGGATACCTAAGTGTTTTTGTTTTATTTGGAATATCTCAACTGAGCACTGTTTGGTGTGCTTTTGTTAACTGTTATTTCTTCATTTCGGTCTCTTATATTCCACAATTTGGTCTCTCACTTCTTACAATAGCTAATGCCCGTCATGATATTATGAAGCCAGATAAAATCATGTCTTTTGGATGCTTGGAAAAATGTTGTTAGGAACATGAAGTATGAATGTGTTAAATCTGGACTTTTGAATCTGGATGAAATTTTGCTAATAATCAGCTCCAAATAGATAATTAGATATTGTAAGCTCTGGATAAGATAGAGAAACAGAATTAATTTTAACAAGAGTTAATAAATACAGTAGCATTCAACGTAGTGAAAGAATAGTGGTACATGATATGTCCATGGTACCACACATTCATATGCATTATCACATTATCCTGCTGGAAGTATCCACGTGATGGCGGATAAACTGTAGCCATGAATGAATGCACCTGGTCAGCAACAATATTCAGGTTTGGTATTAAAACGTTGGTACCAAGGGACAGTACAATGGTATCAATGGTACCTAATGTGGAAAACATTCCCCAGACTGGTTTGTGTCTTCTCGAAGTGCTGATAGACTTGGGCCCTGGTGTGGTCATCTGCTGCAATTAGCCTATTAGCGTTGCAGCAAAATTTTATGTTTTATGATGTTTTTATTTTGCTGCTAAATATTGGGACCACAGCATGAGAGCAATTATATTACTTCAAAGTCTGCTAAGCTTTGAGACACACAAAGAGAAAACACACTAAACCGTAGATTCTTTGTATCGTGGAAGGATAAGGCCAGCTTAACAACAGGCTAGCATTTGCCCTTGAGTACTAATTCAGGATGAAATGACTGCTAATTAACTGCTAATAAGTTAAAGAGCATCTTATACAAAGACACTTAAAAGAGCATTTCCTGAGACAAGGGTGATATTTTTTTTATTTATCAAAAGGGCACTACTTGTCCTTTCAAGGGGCATCTACAAAGCATTATACCCAGTGTGGCGCCTGGAACTCAAAGGTTCCTGGGCTCCTTCAGACATGGTTGTTGCAACAGCACTTCCTCTTGCATCAGTGTTGAGCTCCCATACTGTGAAAGCCCAGGGATGGTGTGCCTCCTACCCCCCCATTTTAGAAAATTGTTTCATCGTTTCGTCAAAATAAAACATAACCCTGAGCATGCGTATTTAAACATCATGAGGTCCATGGTTTCACATTATCATCCCGCTAAATTCCCAATTTCTTATATATAAGCTTCGGCTTTGGTATTGCCAGCAGCAGTCAGCGGGGGTCAATGTGCAGGCTATTGCACAGCACAGGAGACAAGCGCACCAAAGCGGGGAGGGGGTGGATTCAAAGAGACCCAGCAAAAGGTAAGCAAGTGCTGTAGAAAGTCTGCTCTCGCTCCTAGCAGGCTGGGGAAGAGGGGCCAGGAACTAGGAATTGACCTCCCTGGCAAAATCCTTCCAGCGCTAGCCTGGAGTCATCCAGCATTCAGAGGTACTGAGAGATCACCACATTTTTTGTTTGTGCAATAAAATGTTGGCGGTTTTGCCAGTGCAACACCCAGATCAATAATCTAAATGGCTTTTTTTACTCGACCACTACTCAAATAACACATCGTTCCTCTACAAAAACATGACAGCAACACCAGCATGGATTCTGGCCCCAGTACTCATGACAATGTGAAAACAGCATCTCCTGGCGAACATTCAGATATCAGTATCAGAAATTCACTGAGCCACGTATGCCTCAAAAACAACCGGGCAGTGAGGAGTTACATCAGTGAGAACCCAATACCGTTTCGTAAGATTGATGGGCTGCGTTCTCACCTGGTATTACAAATGTGAGCGATGGTGCGCTGTGGAGAGAGTAGTGCGAATGTCTGGCACACACAATCAAATTGATGTTTCCCCCAATGGCTTCCAATGAGCAGATGGCTTTACAATATGAGGATGGAGCTATTAACAGATCCTCCAGCCTTGTGGGCAAGGCAGAGTCATTTGATTGCGGATTTGGGGGGTGGCGGCGCCAGGATGGTCAGATGGCCGACCATCATCCCGAGTAAAGAGGAAGAGCGGACAGCGAGGTCTACAGGTGCCACCGCGGCCATACCGGCATATTGGCAGCACATCTTTCAGTGTCTATCATTAATGCTGGCGTCCTGCACCAGCCATGTGTTACCTTGTTTAAAAGGAGCAAAAGTCACAGAATGGGCTGTGGACAAACAGTGAGGGATTTGAGGTCAACAGCCAAAAGGACAGAGATCTGTAGTTGCCCCCACCCTCGCCCCTTGATAAAACTTTATTATATAAACAAAATGCCTTAAATTGCACTGCGGCTCATTTGTTTGTGTAGATGTTGGCCTCATAAATAAATTGAATACTGTGGGGCTAATACCGGCCCCGAAATGTCCCTAACAGAGGTCTTACAAATACACCTCACAAAATAAGAAACCGTTGGAATAAAATGACTTGTTCAAGTTTCCTCTAAGCATATTATTTCTTAGAATACCAGTGGACTTCTCGGAATGAAAGAAAAAGACCTTTAAGTTCCTTTCATGAAGTAATACAACAGGACATACTCGTCACTCAGCCTTGGTGGGGCAGGAGAGGAAAAGCGAGAGAATAACAAACAATACCAAAGATTCAGCAAATTGCAGCCGGTGAAAATAGCAGGAAAGCTTTACATATTTGTGAACAAACAAATGAACTGGGCCCGGTGTCTGAGCACAGAAAGACAATAAACGGATCACATTGGTATTGCGGGTATATCCACTGCATTATCATTTAGATTAACACTGGAGAAATCTCTCTGTTAGGAGCTCATAGGTATGGGGACATTGATATTCCACCCAAGTCTCTACAGCCTGTCAAGGCCCACTGGCCCATTTTACATACTTAGTAATGTGCAAACCTGAAGGAGACGAATGGATGATTAATAAGGCAAGAGAAAGGCAAACTGTTAGAAATGGCTGCACAGTGACTCTAAACACCCTTCCGGTGCACTTGCTCTGATGAAAACTGGCCAAACATGCGAACCAAATACCCAGCTAACATCTGAAACAGCATTGTATACTAAGGTTCAGCTAATGGCATAACATGTCCCAGTGAAAGGTGGAAATTATCTTAAACGTAAATTAGCCTCTCAAAATACTAACGCAAACAATTAGGATGCAGCCATGTACTGGACACGCGATATTGATAAGATAAGTAGGCCATGGTCTAATAACCCTTAATTACTATAATTAAGAACAAAGGTTTACCAAAATTGTTCTTCTGTTGAAATGGTAGCTTGCTAACTATTTTTCAGTAGGTCAAAAACCTAAAGTTTGCAAATTGTACCATATCTATGGATTTCAAGGTAATAGGTGGCTGATCTTTAGTACAATACACAGGAAGTTAAATTGCCCATTGCAAGAGAATAAATTCAATTCTGGCACTTTTTTGCAACCGGTATCTTTTTTTAATTTCACATTTCCTCTCTGTTCTCCAATTCTGTGATTTGTGAAGTTTATGCTCATTTCCATCCCCGTATGGTGACAATGGGTACCGATGGAAGGACAGCCACTGGAATTTTGGAGTCAGGTGGGGTGGCTAAGAGCACCGGCCTGCACTGACATGAAGGTAGAGGGTTAACTTCAGGATAAACAGGTAAAGCCTAAGGACGGTTTTACCCTACTGGGGTTTATATAATACAAAAAGACTAAATATATCACAGTTTGTTTACCAGATGCATTCATCAAGGGTGACTGAGAGTACTTTGTTCATTGTGCATAATATGCTTATTAGACACAAGGGTCATGTCTTCATTCAGGTGGGGCACCTTCCTTAACAGCATGGCCATGTCCTAGTTTATAACTTGACCTTGTTACTCCTCTCTAGTGAGGCCAATTCTTGTCTAACTTTTTCAATGATGGACTTTACGCAACTCAATTCTAAAAAATTCTTAGAAAAATGCCTTCATGTCTGAAGAGGTGGATTACTATGCGTGATACAATTTCTGTGATGAAAAAGTGTAAATATTTTATATTGCCAAAACAAAAACAAAACACGAAAACTGAAGCCAGTGTTAAATTAAAAGGTGATAGTGAGACATTATCGCTTGTGTGGTGCCCCCTGCTGGTTGGATGTGTGACCTTTGGAATGAGGCCACCATCATTTCTAGCAGACTTGTAACAATTTCAAGACTCATTTTACATTTTCAGAGCAAAAAATCTATGTCCACTGTGAGCATCAGCAATTAAAAAGTCATGCATAATTTAACCAATCATTTGGCATGAGAATTAAAATGAATGAGAAACACAGTAAAATCATGGGTGATTCTGCTGTCAGAGGACACAGTCAATGACCTTGATTTATCATTACATCGAAATTCCATGCAAAACTTGTGGAATTTAAACAAAGGCTAATACAATATATTAATTGGTGCAAATGCTGTCAGTACCAATTTTGCAGATATAAATTATGTACTTTCACAGCAATTCACAAAGGACATTCTACAGAACACACACACACAATTTATCTTTAGATAAATGGTACAGCTCAATCAGATTACTCCAGTATTTTTATTGTTGTCTAGACAAAAAGCACAATGTATGGCAGCGTTTTGAGGTAAAGGAAATAATAGCTGATGCATTACCTGTCAATGAAGGCTTGAGGATGCCAGATGTGTAGCCCCTGTGTACTGTGGGGGTTCAGGCAGGGGATGATATTAATCCAGCATGCATGCAGCACTGCCTTTTAAAGCATCACGTTACTCTAATTTGCGTAAAATAAATGTATTCTGCTTCCCTTCGTGTATTCCCACAATTTAAATAATCAATTCATCATTGTAATACATAAAAAGATAAACAAAGAGATATATATATTGTGATGAACATGACAGTATGTGACACACAGCATTGCTGCCCCGGGCCCCCGGCACTTTCTTGTGCTCCACTTGCAACCTGGGCTGTTCACCCAGTTAGGACCTCTGGTTGTGGCGTGCTGCACACTCAACACCAAGCCTCCGGCAACCTTTCAAATATTTGTCACTGTCCGTGCCACTGTATTTCCCTGCTGAGTTTCCACTGAGTTGCCAACTGTCTATCTGTCCATCCACCCCCTGCCTGTTCCACCATGGGGGCCCCTTTTCTCTACTCAGCCAATCACTATATTTCTCATTTAAGTTGCCCTTTCTCAGAGAAACTTACTTTGCATTTAATTTTACTTTTACATTAAGGGTTGCTGAGTAGCATACAACCCACAAACATGAAATAAAGTAAATAATAATAATACTAATGAGTATCTATAACTGAGCAAATGGGGAAATGTGAAATGATGTAAAATCACATTAACAAAATAGAAAACCACAGAAAAAAACTGAGAACTGTAAAACATTATGTGTATCGATCTGGTAGAAGAAAACGCAAAGTCGCAAAAATAAATATAATGTGTGGGTGACTCTTGGGATAGTGGAAACTTTGTATCTAAATAGCTTCAAAGTTTTTACTGCATATGGAAAGGAACTGAAATACTATCAGACTATTTAGTCTAGTAGCTCCTTACATTAGCAAGTATAGCGGAGTGGATAGTACTGCCAGCAGATGGTGAATTGGTAATGAACTCATGTAGCGCAACTAAAGTGCACTAAAATATCATTAAATATCGACTTACTTTGAGATACAATGGTGACAACATAAATAATGGCCATCCATCTAACAAAGATTCCCATGTACATCCAGTGAGCTAGTAATAAAAATTGAATTTAAACAAGTCAACTTGCTTTCTACCTACATCATTGTCATTTACATCATTTAATGTAGCTGGTATACTCCTAAATTAGATTAGTAATCAATATCTTCCCATCCGCTGTAATTGGTATAGAACAAATGAATCTAGGTAGTTGGTTGTAGCTGCAGTTAAGTAGTAGATGTACATGGTAACATGTATAGTATAACCAACTTAAGTTTTGTATGAGTGTATGTGTAGCTTCACTTATTCACTAGTAGCATTCATAGTACATCAAAAATGTCCAGAGGCTGACAAATAGACCCTTTGACCTAACAATACCACATGAGGATGCACTTTCACAAACACAAAACTAAGGAGAAAATGCATTAGCAAACGGAGATTTATAAATCAGCAGTAAAATTGCTTCTGTGGAGAAACTCGCTACCACTGAAAGTGAGATCTGACGATATTTATCCATTGTGTTTGAGTACAGTAGTCAAAATAGTTAAGAAACTATTTAAAACCAGCATTTATCTTCAGGCAGAAATATGGGCCACTAAATCTTATTAAAAATAATGCAGCATGTGTTTCTCGCAGACCACAGTTTATCATGAGGCGTATTATTGCAAACAGACACACCATCCAATTAGGAAAAGCTGCAGTATTCTAGGATCAGGTCTATTAAATACCATGCAATTAACATCAGATCCCTGCAAAGCATGCCTCCTCATTGTGCCTAGCCAGCACAAAAGCAGTGTGTGGCCTCTCAAATGAATGCAACCTCAACAGGAACCAAAGCACTGCTTTCAAAAATATGGTCTGGGGTGAAATTATGTGACTGATCAGCATAGACAAGGAACACAGCTCCATTCTCTAAAGGGTGCTAAAGGTCAGTGAAATACTGGTGCCATGCGGATCCTCTTCCTTCTTTATTAAATTATTCTGTATATTTCCAATTAACAGATAAGGTAATAACACAATGTAGGGAGAAAAAAATTGTTGTAATTGCATAAGCATATATAATTCCCACATGCTGACAGAAATAAAGAACTGAGTAGCTCAATTTATCTTTATGAAGCCCTGGGGTGGTGTAAAATCATGTAGCATTGCTGAGAACGGCTAACTTCATTGGGAATACCTAATCTAAAGGTCAGGACCAATTCACTATAAACCCACAATGGATATTTTATTTTCGATTTACTTTTCTTTCTTTGTTCCGTATAGATGTGCACGTTGTAATTTTCCATAACTCATGTACATCACTAGACGGGAATGCAATGAAAGCTAATACTTTTAACTCAATTGGCTGTAGATTACAAGTTAACAGAGGACTACATCTGCAGGTTTCCATCTTTAATTTCCGAGGAGCAGTAGTTGGGGCATCACACAGTGTACCTAAAATTCTGTTTGCCAAGTGTTTTCACACTAACATTACACTTGCATGCATAGAAACAAGAAGAATTTATAGGCGCCTAACTTGGGTCATTAACTCTCTATAGAGGACAGGATGTCTACATCAATCAAGTGGGTCCCACCGGCCAAGTCTGGAGCGAAACACCAACTGAGCTGCACTCAAAATGATGCATGCCAGTTGGACTGCGAGACCCTGTTCCTCACCCAGTCAAATGGGGGCCCTTTATTGATAGCCTACCTCGCTCAGCAGCTATGAGAGAATCCCAGAGATGGAGGGGGGGAACGAGTTCCTGGGCACGACTAGCAGTTTGGAGCCTCGCACTTGGAATCCTTGAGGGACAGTGCTCCTGGAAGCCAGCTGGACTCTCAATCAGCCCTAGTTCACCCCCCACATTTATCCATCCCAGTGTCTTGTGAGGGAATCAATATTCTTTTCATTCCCCTACTCAAACCAAGCAGCACTCACTACTGGCATGATTTTGAGGAGGCAGCAAGGAATTCCAGTTTAATTCTGATTGATTACTGTTACTGAAGTTTACCCGATTTGCTGTATGACGAACATCTAGGAAAAAATACACATGTTAACAACCATTATGGAGGTTTTCTACTGTTATTAATTACTTATTATATTCATTCATGTGAAACTATTTGCATGTAATGAAATGTGGACTATAACATTCTCAATCCTGTTTTATACAAGCCAAACGAGAAATGAGGGCAGCGGTTTGTTGAAAATTTACAGCCATATTTTTTCAGTCAAGCCTGAGAAATTATGAGATTTTTGACACTGGTGGGACAGGTTTTAAGAAACCATGAGTTCCTTTTCATCTGTCTTCACTCATGTCAGTCTTAGTTTATTAAGACACAGAGTATTGTGGAACCAAAGAAGACGAGTAGCAAATCATCACCAAAGATATCATATTGGAAAATGAATCAAATGAACTAGGAAACATGAAACAAATATAGCCGCCTAAACAGAAGTTTAGTATGTGGCCAGAAAAATACTAAGATCAGACAAGGTATAAAACATGTTGAGCAGACCGGGTGCGCAAAACCACATTGTATTGGAGAGGAAAAAAGCCTTGTTAGTTGTCTTATCTCTTTGACTATCCCAGGGAAACGTAGAGGCACAAATCTGTATGAAATTAGGAGCATGGCTGGCTGTGTTCCATCCTGCGTACAACATTCAGAGTAGGGCCGTGGCATGACCCACGGTGATCAGCATTTATATATTCATGAAACTGGGGCTTATTGTCTTGTGCTCACTGAAATTGTTTGTTGCCTTATGATCTGCGCGTCTATATAAAGTCACACGGCCCCCTGCACACACACACACACACACACACACACACACTTGCATTTGACAGTGAACGCCGGAGAGGATGAGTCACTCGCTCTAAGAGCCAGAACTCCCTGAATTACACTGGGCAGGCTTTACCGCCTGGCATCACAGATTTTCGTCCACAGGTGGAAAGAGGCTGCAATTTCAGGAGATGCGCCGAGGCATAACCGCGGACTGCACCCAGCCACTCTGGAATCAATCTCTGCACTGCACTCTGTTTGTTTTGGACATTAGCTGCTGTCCTTTGCAGAAGCCCTTTCTAAACACGCGGCAATACTAGTCCCAGGAGCGCACGTTTTTTTCAGCATTTGTAATTATCATGCTGTGATGATTTATTATGTGAATCAGGCAGGGGAACAAAGCGACCCACTTGGAAAATCATTAAAATTGGGACAAAGGGAAGCCATGATAAGTTATTGCTGTACCAAAGTGCAAATGATATTCAAGCCAATGGTCCCAAGCCGTGGAGACACAATTCCGGCCTGTCACAGAGGCAAAAACCGAACAGTCCCAGTTTCATAGCGCCATTTAATGTTTCATTTCAGAGCGTAGCACATTTCTCAGAAACACAATGCCAACAACAATCAGGACTATGGGCAATGCTTATTGATGGTCCTTAATGTGGAAGGAGATCTAATGTACTGTAAAGCACCCAATTCAGCTGGTCCAAAATCAACAGAGAAAATATATAATTGGTCACAACAGTAGCTTCAAATCAAGCCACATGCCATCCTTCAAGCCACATGCCATCCTTCACAAGGGTCAGACTAACCCTAATACTTAGTTGCAACCAGTACCTGTAACCATGTGAATTGCTGCAAAATGAAAACTTCCCCTGTTTCCTGGGGGCAGCTTTGTTAGTGGGGAAGAGGAGAACCCCTCCATCACTCTCCAAAATTGCCACTTTTTCTTTTGCTTTCCAGAGTAACTGAAGTCTCAGCAGGAAGCCGGGCTGATGCGCCAAGATAAACTGGGGAAACGGGAGAGAGACACGGGAGGCCTTTCTCGGCTCTCGGAGAGGAAACATTCGCTTCCCGGGGTAATTGAAGTGACCGGCGTACCATCTGCTGTCAGCGACCCCCGGGGCAGACCGCTTTCATTGTGTGCTTAGACTGCCGCTCCAACTCCTGACTGCCGCCCCATGATAAACCACTGAGGCAGGGTTGTGGGACAGCAGCACAAAGGCCCGGCTATGAGGGGCCGCAGTGCAGTTTAATTAAACAGTGAACAGGGGGAGTGAAAAAATAAAAGCAAGGCGGCGCTCTACGAACATGGTTGACAACCAGTGACAACAAGTGTTTCCAAATTCCCCACGCTTCAGGCCCTATTGATTCATTTTTAATAACTTTCTGACTTAAAACAGAACAGATTTTCTTTTTGTCCCGGAGGCGAAATTATGCACAAACGAATATGCGTGGTGGATTTGACTTTATCTGGTAATGAAAAAAGCAAAGAAGGTTTGGGAATGAGGAGACCTGAAGTAAATCTTCCAATATCGCAGTGCATTATCTGCCCTATCTACGCTTGGTTTATAGTCACGCAGCCAGGATTCCTGCAGGAGCTTGCTCTCTGGGACATGGAGGAGGAAGTAATGCAGCACCAGGTCTGCTGGGAGCACGTTGCTTTCTTTTCTCCTTTCATTCACATTGCTTGTCCATTCAAATCGTCGTGTCCTTGTCAGAAAGGATCTGAAGAAGTCACAGATGGTTTTATTTCTCATGGATCACCTATACTGGCCATCTGGGGCTGTCTACTGAGAGCAACTGGAATAAAAAGGCACTTATTTGTCATATAGGCCACACTTGTAGACAAGACTGAGAAGTGCCTCTGTTTTACACTGCCTGATAGGAGCACATCAATGCATTGTGTGCCACTATCTACCCCTGAATTAGTCCATGACTACTATAGCAGAACCATTAAAAGAGAGAAAATAAATATGATCTCTGCTTTTTCCAGGCTAAGGCAAGCACAAGAGTAACAAGAGTTACTGGCACTAAATATAATAGCCTGACAGCTGTGTGAGTGTGTGTGTGTGTCAGCTTTCCTTCTTCTGGTTCAAATAATATTTCCTACGTTGATCTAAGCGAATGCAGTTTGCAAGACAATTCTTCAGAGACTTAAAAAAAAATGACACTGGGTATTGATTAACACCTCTAAATTGCGATGTGCACATGCATTATTTATTAGTTTGCACATAGCACACAGATTCAGAACAAATTCATTTGCAGGTGCTTCCCCACAGAAAGTGAATTCTTTTCTTCAAAATGTTACAGACCACTGCAGCCTGAAAACTGCTTGCTTTCTGATAATAACATGCATCTACAGAAAGAGGATACAGACATGCTCTTGCATGGTACTTTATTATGACAGATGTCTAATCGCTTACAAATGTATTTACCATATTTTCTCTTACGATCTAATGTTCTTTGACAAGGAAAAACAGGTGGAAAAAAAGGTATACGAGTTGACGGTGTAGAAAATAAGCAGGTTTAAGCAGGCTGTTCAATCTCAGTTCTCAATGCTGATATAAGGAGACAACAGGGTTCTGATTTGGGTGGGCAGCTGGACCACAAATCTGTCAGACACAGATAACTCTCATCATTTTGGCCTTTATTGAGGTTGATCAACAACACTAACAAGCGCCATTAAAATATGCTGTTTATAACAATTTTTTTATATCTACCACCATTTACTTTTACACTAGAGTTTTTGTAAAATATAAATTCATACCCATGGCGACTCCAAATGAATGCTTTTTTTTCTTCATTCAAGCGCTTATGAAAGAAAACAACATCCTTGTAAAGATAACTGTTGGAACTAGTCTTAACTAGATTTCAACCCTACTTAATCTTACTTAGTCATAGTTGTTACGTTGACTGTGGCTGCTTTCATATTTATAATGGTCACCCTGGCCTGAGTGGTTCAGTCGACAAAGGTGCTCGAGGACTCAAACTAGATTTTCTTTTGCTTATTGTGACAGGGAAAGCAAAGCACCAGTGTGAGATCTGCAGTCTCCCGCGAGGGCTAGGGTGGGCGGGAACCACTCGTGCAGGCGAAGACCAATAGTACTTCTTCGAACTTCTTTGGTGTGGAGTCAGAATCATTGCAACCAGATGTATTACCAAAATTGGTAATTCCAAATCTGTGGTGAAAATGCCAAATTATCTGCATATTTTTCTTTCTGAAAGCTGCTTAACAGCACCTGTGGCTTGCATAGCAGAAATGGATAGTAAACGGATAGTAAACGTATTGAAATGATTAAGCAGAATAAAGTTTATCAGTCAGAATATTAAACCAACAGCCACAGCGCCACACTCTATAACTTGTTACCATGTAGACAGCCAATTATAGCAGCATAAACACATTTTCATTTAAATGAACTATGATATCTATTCCATTAACTATGAAATTATAGGTAATAAAATAAGTCAAGTTTATTATAAAACCTTATTAGGCAACCTTGTTTCCCACTTTCTTCTAAGAAGAGGTAATGACGCAGCACACACTGAAAACTATTTTTACACTGAGGAGCTGTTTATACTTTTTGAGATCTTTTTGGGGATTTTTGGGGGAAGTTGGCAAAGCTATACTTCATCTGGACGTTTGTTTTGACAGCTGCCTTCTGCAAAATAAATGTCCCTTGCCCAGTAACACAGCTTTGACATTAAAAGGCTACAATGTCATACCGGTCACATTGATTTCACAATTCAATAAGGAGGGGGAAAAAAAAATACACCCCTTGAGAATGACTGCAGGAATTCTGCACAGTGAGGCCTTTAGCAAATAATGTCCAGAGACTGGAAGATAAAACATTAATTTAACATCTCCCCATTGTGACACGAAATGCAGCTCATAAGGATTTTAATACCAATGCCTATCATCAGATCTTTACTTGAGGCATCAATCCATCAAAAGAACAAAAGAAAAAAAAAATCTATAAACTGGCACAGGCTATGTTTTGTTAAACCTGATAGAAGGACCAGACGACGCCTAAAACATCCATCACCTCAGTTTTAGTCCCCCAATAGTGGGTTATTGCATTCAATATACTTCAGTGAAAAACAATCCAATTTGAAAAGGTTTCACACCAAAAGGTGCTTCACCTGAAGCCTCAAATGCCATTAGTGACTGCAGTAAGCTGATTTTCCACATACATGCAGTTAGTGATAGGTTTAGTTTCACTTGACAAGTGAAACAAGACCTTGTTAAAAGACTTTAGCAGGCAGAACTGGGAAGAAGGTTATGGAACCTTTTTTGTAGAATATACACACTCAGATATGTCTTTATTTCTCATCACATATTACAGGTCAGCTATAACACAAAGCTTATATATCTGTTAATCATAACCATTTCCATTCAATTTTACCTGCATAGATTAAGATTTTTAGAAGCATTAAATCTCAAATTCAGAGTTTAAAATAAGATATTTAATACAGAACTTCATGAACTTCAAATCTATACATAACTGGAGGCACAACGTGTCAAGCACTGACATCAGCACCCGTACATGTTAAAAATACAGCTGGGAAGCACATATTACCTGGAGGTAAGGTTAATCTAATAACATTTACCGCTTCTCTGGGAAGGACATCGTGCTACCAGGCTGACTTACCCAGCTACCCAGCTGGGACCCATGGGCCCCGATGTCACGATGAAAATTGGCCCCACCTCTTTTCATGTGGAGATGGTTGAAAATGTCCTTAGGAAATCAGGTCGCCCTCAAAAATCTGGCCAGAACGAAAGTGCCAAACAGGCATCAGCCAACGCATACTGGCTTCATATTATTGCAAGACTCAAAGTCAATGTCTTTGGCCCTATGGAAATGTGGATTCTGCAAAAACTAGAGAGGAGACGAAGGAGAGAGGGGTGATCAAAGACATTTATACATGCAATAAAAATGAGAGCAAAACCATGCAGCCAAATTGCCAATAAGACACTACTCAGTAGAGGGTATGAAGTATGAAGAATGTATTATTGGAAAAGTCAAGGCACTCTAGCAAATCCATCTACACATTCTAGCTCGACTGCAGCACAGGTAGAAACAAGCAAGGCAATAAAATTTACAGTACAGACTAATAACAAAAAAAACACACATAACGTGCCAACAAAAAAAATTTCTGACCTTGCAAAGGACAGTGAATGAAGTCAATGTTGCAAATTATCCTCTCCAATCTCCATCCCCCAAAACTAAACACTCTCTGAACACTATAGAGTAAATATGTTGTATGCCAGACAATGGGATGTCGGGCCAAAAACGGCAACATCCCTGCTGGTGATTTAAACCCCCAATCTGCTGCATCAGTGCAGGAATGGCGTATGTGGAACAGACCGCTTGATATGCTGCCTGACATGAGGGGAAATAAGGGTCGAATCGAAATGAAACTCTGTCTCACCTAGAAACTCTCACAGATTGAGCGTCATTGTGAGGGTCAGTGGTGGACACATTAAAATTGGCATTTAAGTCCATGACCTATTGTGGCAGAGCAATGGGAGTGCTGGAGGTAATCAGCTCCCAAGTCTCCATCACTACGATCCCAATGAGGGCACAGGCCATGGCCAATTAACCTCCTCTTGGTTGGGTGAGATTTAAATAACAGGAAGTGAAGGGCTACTGGAGAGAGAAAAAGAAATGGCATGCCACTAGGCTAGTGTGCAATTATTGTCAGTTTATAAGTTTGTCTTTTTCCATTGAGTCTGAAGTCATTCTGTTTGTTTATGATCTAAGACTTATGCTCACACAGAGCCCTTTCTGTTGTAATATAATAATGTAATATTTTACTTAAATAAAATCTTGTTTTGGCCCACACATAAAAAAACAGTTTTCCAGTAATGTTTCCAGTAATATGGATAACATGTACAGTGAACATATTTTCTGCATTAAAAGGGGAACCTGAATCCCTAGAATACCTCCTTCCTATTTAGAGAGATTACTCTATCTGATGATCAGCAAAGGTAGTTTGTCTCTTCAAATTCTTATGCCAATAATGCTTGTATTAATAAATGTGCATTTCTGTGCATAAACACTGCAAGCAATAGCTGTAATCTATAGCGGAGAAAGTCCATTAAATGTTTATTGGATGTTAAGGTCTTCCCTTAGCAGCCTATATTTCAGCAGTTTTATTGGACATTGAGTGCAGACTTTACAAATTAGCCTGTGCATAAAATTCCTCCCGAATGGAATCTATTAACACCAGACACTATAACGGTCTTGAGGAAGTAGCCGTTTAACCTTGCACTCTGTTAAACACATAGCCCGATTAACTTAGTTTGAGTGAAAAATGAAGACAGGATGCATTCGGTTACAGTGTCAAGTAGGTACGGGACCCGCACTGCAATAGCTTGCTTTATTGAGGTCAGAGTACATTTCTCCTGCTGAAGTCAGTTAAAGTTAATTCTGGCTCCTTCATCATGATCTGTTTTAGACAATATGCCACAAGGTCATGAAAGGAATATTCTACTTGAGCTACTTGCTTGAAACGTACCTCCAAAATCTACCTTTTAAAAATGTTTTCCATACATGTAAATTATTGGCATGTGAAGAAAACAAGGTAGCTACTGTGAGGTAAAACAATGAACACCGTGATTCACAAAGACATGACAAAACGAAATCTCTTTTGGGATTGAAAATTGGGGAAAAAGGACAAAAAGAAAAGCTATTTACGTTCCCCAGCACTGAGGCTGTTAATATTAAACAGTGAAAGTAACATGGCGTTCAACATGAGACCACGTTTTTTGTTGCCAGTCTGGGCAAAACGGTAAATTAGATTCAAATTTGCTAAACGCTGAGATTCTTCTGCCAGCCGGTGTGCTGTGTCATCCTGACAGTGATTTGACAAATTTATTTGGAGGCCCGTGATGGTAGATGGCCTTTTGTCATGCAGTCAATCAGGAAATGATAACAGCATAAAAGCCAGTGGCACTTCAAAGGATTTAATCACCGGCTTGTTTTATATGTTAATGCAGTCCTAACATTTTCCAACGCCATTTAAGTAATGTATTTATGGATCTGATATGTATCCTGTACTAAAAGATGGAACAAACCTGCACAATGTCTGATTCTGTCAATCCAGATAAGCACAGCACAAAACCAAGAAAACTGAAGCTTTTCAAACTATGGAGTTTTGCATGGAATACATTGAAACTAATACATGGGGGAAAATTAAAAGGTGAGTCTAATGAGGTTACTGAATTCAGTTTAACTATTGGAATATTATTGAAGCATTATTTTTCTGCATCTTCACAATCATTCATTCATTCATTCATTCATTTTCCATATCCTCTTACTTAATTCAGGGTTGCGGGGCACTGGACACGAACCCAGCAAACACATGGATGTTTGTACAGGATGGGGTACCAGTACATTGCAGGGCATGAGACAAATAGGCAAAGCCACATATGCTCACGCACATGGCCGATTTCCTAGATGCCAATCCACATAACACACAAGTATTTGAACAGTGGATGGAAACCCTGCAAAGTTTCCCTCAGGAAAGCAACTCCTTACAAACAGCTACACAAGCTGGCTTCGAACCCAAGCGCTGTGAGGTACAAACCCGAACCGCTGAGCCACTGTGCTGCCCACCTTCTTCACTACTTGTTATTAAGAGACTTCAATAACTTGGAGCGGAATTAATTAATTGACCCTGGGGTTCATCCCATAATGCTATCAAAAGACAGGAATCTAACATTGCTTCCTTTATTACTCATTAATTTGCTTATTTTGTTACTTACTCTCCTATACATATTTTCCTCATACTCTAATAAACATAAAACATAATACATGCATGTTATACTCTGAATCTTGTTATGATTTCACAGTTTTTGGCCAAATATAGTTCTGATATAAGACATCTCCTGCTGTTCCCCACAAGTTCGAAATCCACCACTGTGCATCCTGAAGTTTCCTGTCTGACACGAGCTGCCCCGCACATTTTTTACTCAACCATTACTCTTTTATCAGCCGTGACCTATGCAGCCTGTGTTTTTCTGCACCCACTGTCCGCTCATATTAGGCGCGCCTGGTTACCGTCGGCTCACAACCGCACCTTGTTTCGTCACACCTGATGCTTCACCAGCAGTAGGTGGGCCAACCCAACAGAAATTAAATGAATATGCACAGGAACACAGGAACACAGACAACCCCAGCTCTCTGTATTGCTGTGTTTCCTCTTTTTTTTCCTGAGCATCTGTCAGAAACAGTAGGCCGTGTGGACCCCCAGCTCACCATTCAGGTTGAATTTCTATGGTGTGAGTGTCCTCTAAGAGCTGGAGAGAACAATGCAATGGATTTTTAAGAAAATCCTTATATTCTTAAAATTGGCAGTGTTACAGACAGACGCATACATGTTTCTGTCAAATCACAAATAACCCTTTATGGTTCTACTATTTTGGCACGAGTCCCTTGCTGCCTATACAGGAGCGGTATCACCTCCTGTAGCGGGGAGAGAATAGGAGAGCTGACAATGTCCATAATGGGGGCTATCTAGACTTAGTAAGGTGGCAGGAAAACAGTGTAAAACAGTTTTGGGATGTGTATGCAAAATAACTGGGAGCTGATGTTCTCTGTGGCCACCTTTTTGGATGAGTACCACAAATTGCTTTCATTTTCTGGTTTGAATGAGAGATCCCAGTTTAGCGTATAAAAGCCCATGTTCATTGGCATTGAAGAGGAGCTGTGACCCAAACGCTGAATCTGCACACAAACACCCAAAGCCGCTATCTGTTTTGTGATGTGATTCCCCCCCCTTTCTTTAGGTTGGTTTCTCACTTGGTAAACACACGTACGCATGTGAACTGAGGTCAGGAGGAAACCGTACTGGACTCAACAGTGCTCAGCGCGAGACAGGCTCTCTCTAAAACTGACGAGTCCCTCTTTATTCCCTGCTACATTACATGTCCCTATGCCATCTCCCTGGGGCTGTGCTTTTCTCTGTTTTATCACGCATGCACAGTTATTACTGCTCGCTACATCTCTTTGTAGCAGACACCTCGAGATCATAATGAACTAATGGGGTTGGTTAATTTGTGGGGTTAAAATCAGAGTACTTAAGTCAGTTTCAAAAAATGTACTTAAAGGTGAAGGGACCTAACATTTACAGCAACTCAAGCTGTATATTACCAAAAAAGTGTATATCTTCCTGCTGTGCAGATGCTACAACTGCACAATAACTTTGGCAGCAACCAGCCAACTGACTTTACTCAATTGTTACTTATTAATATTGTATTCAGTTAAATTCACATACGGTTTATATCCTAAAGTAGTTGTTGCTGGTATAGATCATAGAAAGTAATTTTATATACTTGACAGAGTCATATTTAATTTTATCAGGACAGGCCTACTAAATGTAAAGCATTTATGTAAAGCGGTAGAATGCATCAGGACGGCAGGGTAACATTTTGCATACACGCACAGTTATAGCACAATAATTGTGATCAATAAATAAAGCACATGGGGATTCTTAAAGCAGGATGACTTATGTCAACGTCTATCATGTTTCCTTAAACACAGTTTTTCAGCACTGATCACTAAGAAAGAGTACAATCAACAAGACTGCCAGGTGTCACGTGTTACATTTACATTTCCACTCACGGATGGATCTTTCCTACAGGAATAAAGGTTTAATTAAGGTCAAATTATGATACATGGTAGAAATTAAAGAAAAATTTTGCCAGGCAGAATCACTGTGCAATGGAGACCAACTAAATTTCCATTAGTTAACAGCAGAAAACGATCTTTGAGTGACATAATCAAAGGGTATTCAACAGCATTAGAATACTTTAATTCCAGGCCCCTTAAAAAATTTATATATATATATATATTGCCGTCTCCGTGCAAGGGATAAAATTGATGACTTTCCAAAATAAACATAATATCCTGGATTTCATTGTGGTACTGTCATAGTTTAATAAGATTTTTAATTAAAAGGCAAAGGTGAGGCTATTGACGGCAGCCGGTGTCATAACCACATTATGAATTCTGTATAGTTTTGATTTGATTCCTTTAAAGTTTTGTCTTGGGTTCCCCAGCGAGACCTCCACTGCTCCAATAGTACACTGCAGTTACGTGTACTTCTGAGCACCAGCCTGTGCAATCGCACGTGTTTTCACTGCTAACTTGATTTGGCAGTGACGCTCCGCTCGTTCTCTAACCACATAACTGTTCAACACTGGTTATGGAGCCTACCATAAGGTCAGTATTCAGCTCCAGCGAGGGAGTGCAAATATGTCTGGTAATATGCTAGCATTCAGCTATATCGGTTGTTTAAACCAATTTACAAGAGGCCCATGGCAGTGTGCATATGCAAACTTTTTTTTTTAAATGTAAAGACAGCTAGAATTTGTGAGGGCCATGAATTTTTTTTAAAAGGACAAAGACATGACCATTGGCAGCTGCCTCTATTTAAGGACAAACAAGGACATACCATATCACAAAACTATATTAAATTAAAGAAAAATCTAAATGCATAGATTTTATATTTAAGAAACCTTATCCAAACAGTTCCATCTACTCGTACCTTCATCTTCCACACGGTGGCTAAATAAACAGCAAGTTCTTAAAGTTAAACTCAAACAAATTCCCCAAGCTGTACTTTTACATAAATTAAACTGATTTATGGAGAAGAATGATAGTCAGGTGGTAAAACAGGTGTATGATGCTTATGCAACATTTGTGAAATACCTCTGACGTTGCAGCCTGACAATGGAGATGAAAATACATCATTAGAAATGTACTTTTAAATCCACAGTGCAAAGTATCCCAGTCAATCCAATAAAGTACGTGTCTGCATTAAACAGATGAGCACAGGCCCGGTTCTTTTTCACTATCGTTATAACCAATCTACATAAATGGACCATTCTAACTGCTACACGTAAAATTATTTTTTTCCTCTGTCTATTGATTCCAAAAAATAGTACTATTCTTTAATCTCCAAAATGTCTTCTGTATTTATTAAAGCCCTGTAAGATTAAGCAATGATTTTGAATAGAGCTGCATCAGGGAAATGATTTCCATTACAAGTAGGTTTCACGAAAACAACAGTTAAAAATGAAAAGAAAATGCTTGTGGCGCATTTTGCTAAATAATTGATGTTTACGAACAAATGTTCTGTTAATTCACACTAAAAACAACACGAATAAATAGAAATCAAAGACGGGTCATTAAGGAATGCCTTTTGCTATCTCTAAAACATTATAAATCATGGTATTTATCAGATATTGGCTGTGCTCTTTTAAAAAGTTCAGGCATGAACCTGCATTCTTTTTCTGTTGAGCTCTCGTGATAATTTACATGTTATAGGTCCACCTCTGTCCACCTGCCATTGCAACCTCACATTCACAACAAACCTCAGATGTTTAGGCTTGAGGGTATGTTAGTATGCATGGCTTAGAGATTAATTACAATTCTGGATTTACTCACTGAAGCATTATCAAGCTTCCTCTATTCCAGTATGTATTTGTATATTGCATAGCCCAATGAGCGTGCTAGTGTAGATGCAGCACATAGCGTTAGTGTTGATGGAATATGCAACATCAGTGCCAGGGCCAGGTTGTTTTCATACAACCCACTGAATTTAACGAGCAACATTTCAAAGGGCTGCGTTCCAGGAGCCTTCATTCAAAAAGAAACAAAGACTCTTTAATGCCAAACAGTAAGTTTGGGAAAGGGATTTTGGAGAGAAAACAAGAAGCAGCACTCTACCAGAGAAAATATAGAAATCAGAGGGACCGTAATAAAAGGACCAAGGCAGGCACTCTGGCCACCGAAATGGAAAGCAAGGGCAGAAAAATGAATGCAGGTTTTTCATTACATGATGATTGTCATTTTAAATCTATGTCTGAGCTCCTGGCTCTAGCTAAATTATTTAGCACACCAAGCCTTTATTATCCTTTATTTCAAATTAGGGAATTCCAGATGAACCATTACCACCACATTTGCAGCATGTACCCATTTCTATGCATACATTAATACAATGTATTAAGGTATAAATTAAGGTATTGAATTAAAGAGAACATGCATCCTTCAATCTGATTTGCTCTCCTTTGACCTGAGTGCTGGTTTGAAGTAGACCATTTCACATAAAAATTTTGGAAGGAAACGACTGAGGTATTTCACTGTGAAGGCAGTTACTGGCAGAGTAATGTGTGTTCCCACAGGGCCCAAACAAAGATCACCTGAGGACCAAAATACAGCATCTTGCATAGATTTCGGCATGAGAATCTGAGAACTGGCAAAAGTGTGGCACAAATCCTGGCCGACTTTGGAAACCTTGAAATAATCATTTTTTGTTTTCATTTTTCCCCCCCGAAATAAATAAAGCAACACACTCTGTAACTAGACCATCCAAAAACACAAGATGAATAATTTAGATCAATTTAGATTAATAATCCATTAATTCAAACCAGAGTTGAGTGCAACAACAGTCACCATTTGCGTTTGGAGCCTCGTCGTCTGACCTCAAGAGGGTGTTTCAGAGGCACCATCAACAACAGAGGAATCTTTAAGTTCTGGAAAAGTCATCCGTTGACACTGATGTCACCTGCTATTTGCACGGGCAGTCCTGACATTTGACCATCCGTTTCATATAATAGAAGCCATTTACGTCCAGACGCAGGTGCATATGTGACAGGGTTTGTCAAGTCCGACAGAACTGAGATCATCCCCTGATTGGCACCACTGCTAAAGCCAAATCCATTTCAAAGAATCCAATTATGCAGGCTTAAATAATCATTTAGGACAAAGCAAACTCACTAATGTGAATTTCAGCAAAAGAAAGGCAGTCACATGCTGAAGAACTTAACAACAAAATAGAATTTGGTACTGTATTGGTCAAAGTAATGATACTAATAGCAGGTATCAGGTGGTAGGAGGATCAACAGAGGTTTTATGTGCTGCTACTACTGTATAGTGGAATATTCAAGAAGGCATGAGGAAAACAAGTAAACTACTAAAGCCTCGTTATGGGGTTATCAACATTTCTAAAATGTCATTGGTGTTCTGAATCTCAGAGTATTCTATGCAAATATCATCACTAATTCAAAATGCACTTTGAATTTAGTTTGAGTCAAGGATGTGATGTTTCTTATTTGTTGATAGCTCAGCAATTTTGCAAAGCCTGTTAAATGTGAAAAAATCTGCTCCATGCCAAAAGTTCTTCTGTACATAAATCACTGAAATTCATGAAATGACATCTGATAAAAGTAATCCAAATCTCATTTAATCAAACCCTAAAGCCAAGCAAATATCACTTCATGTGGCAGGCCTTCCTTTTGAATTACCAGGATCTTTATACTTTTTATGGGTATAGAGCTGTTATTGTTAATTCCATAGAGCAGGAGGCCCATGGGCCCTCAGAGCATGGATGATGTTTCCCTGTCGAATTGTTTATACGTGTTCAAACTTATCCCATGTAACTTAACAATATTAGGGAAGAAAAATTCCTATACGGCTGTGATTTGTTTTAAAATATAATAAACATGAGAGAAATTTAAAATAAAATAAAACAGAAACTGTTCCCTGAAATAACCACACTTGTAAAGTTTCTAAACTCAAACGGTCGCTGGCCGGTTTTACATGCTCAGAGTCACATGTAAAATCTAAACAGAGCACAGGAAGGCCTCGCCAGCAGCTGGCACTAGCCATTTGCATCACTGCAGGACTGTTAGTTTAATTGCTATTTGGATCATGTTTCTGTTCCATTACACAAAACATAATTTTCCATCACTAAATAACCATTAATCATCACCAGTGAGCTATGCTCAGTGTTTTCATTTCCTTAAAACATAAGGGGGAAAAAAAGGTTACGTACAACCTCCTCTTTCATGCTTTGCTGGCAACAGACCCTCCTGCATGGTTACTCTAACCTGTGAGCTCACCTCAACCGCATGACTCTAGATTGATTTCACCGCGAAATGAATTGCCTTTCATAGGAACAAGTAATGGGCAATGGAAGACTGCCTAACAAGGTGTCTATGTCTAGTGCATAATATAATAAATAAACTGGGTCTGAGACTCCGGTGCTCCAAGAGAATAATTCAGTGTTTAATTTATTAACCTCCTTGACACCTATAGGACACCCTACCTATATGCATATGCAGATCAACATTATATCTCTTTAGCCATCACTGAAGATGAATAAAAATAAATACAGCTGATGTCCAACAATACCCCCACTTGCCAGCGAGAATTAATGGGCCACTGTGTTTGGCTGCTGATCAACTATAACACTGCATTAGACAGGAGAAAAGAGTTTCAGAAAGCATTTTAAAGATCATCTCCCCCATGTGCCCCTGGCTTGTCGCAATGGACAAATTGCTTGGGTTTGATTTTGAATCCATGTTGACTATTTTCTTAGAGTGAAAAAGAATTTTAAAAAGGCTAATGCATTAAATGATAAAAAGCCATATGTACCCTTTAAACAGTAAAGCTTTTCCACTGAACACAAGATCCAGGGGAATTCAATTTTGAAGAAATTGATATTAGAGATACTAGAGATGCTGCAAGTCCTGGGAATGAAATAAGACTTACAACAAAAGATTACAATTTGCAATTTTAAATATTGATAACACCTTCTCCAATATCGGAGATACTGCCAGAGGATAATGAACCTTTTTTTTTGGGATCAGTAATAAAGAATACATTTTCTTTTTCAGGTATGTGATCCCAAAAAAGCACACTGCTGCCACCATTCAAAAGAAGGTGGACTACGGTATTGCAATCCATTTTTCTATACTAACCAACCCATGTCAAAACCTGCTAACAACAAACTCATTCCTCACTTCCTACATATTCCAAATTATTGATTTTCTTCGAATAACAATGCATCTTCCTTAGAAATATTCCCCATTTGTGTATAATAAGAAACAGAGCCTAAAGAAACATCTATTATCAATGCACAACATATTATTTATTCAGTTATTATTTCTCCACCATCAGCACTGAGCAGGGTCTCAGATATAGCCCTGCACCTAATTCAGTTGTGAAATGTAAGAAATACATCCACAGTAAAATCCAACCCCGCAGTGAGATGGGGCAGCAAGGATATCAATACTGAGAGTGAAGTGATTTCGACACTTAATAGTGTCAACACACTGGCCACAGTTCTCCAGCCCACTCAAGAGCAATAGGATTGTAGCTCCTGAAAAGCTCCTGAAATTTTGCATTTTTCCTAAGAATCGGGTCATAGGTAAAGAAAATAATTTCCCTTGTCATTCAATAATGTGTAGACATTTAGTAAACGCAGAGCTAGAATCTTAAAAAATATGCGAACAACTCAAAACAGCAACCTCCATAAAATAAACTTAATCTCCAGTACAGGAAAAAAAACAACTGGATGACTGTCCACCAGTTCAGACAGAGTACAAATTAGTATTATGAACCACATACTGTCCGCTTACTTAAAACACACTTTAGCTGTCTTGAGATTTTACATCACACATTTTCTGGAATATGATTCCTATTCTTCTTTTAAAACAATTACCCAAATTCTATAGGGCAAGTTCCGTCCACAGTCTCCACAAACATCTCCACAACCTCATCATTCCACTGCGAGGAAACACTGCATGCAAAGTTACCGCTTCAGACAGCACCCGGTCGACACAACACAGATTTAGTTCTAAAGGCTAGGCACAAACCAATTTTTTTTTTAGCTTTGATGTCCTGAGATAATTTAGGAATCACCCTGAAGTACACCTTAACAGAGTGTCCCACACACAGGATGCTTTTCAGACCTATTTAATTCAACAGAATTGGAAAAACAATTTATTTCAGGGGTTGTAAGTTTGTACAAGATCTGTACAAATTCACTGTTCATGCATGAATCAAGTTAACATAATATAAATTTTGAGCATCACAGTGATTTGCTAAATTAAAGAAATTTTACATTTTGGTGCACTGACTATCAAGATATAATAATAATATGTACATTGCTTATTTATAATTGCTTATTAAAACTGTAAGAGGCAGCTGGCGAGTTCAACAGAGATCTGCTTATCATATTACACTTTCTCTAGCAGGTTAAGTAGTAAGAATAACAGAAGGAATACAGATGGCTTTTAAATACTGTATGTAAGAGAAATTTTAATTAAAGAAATATTGTTAAAATGTTCATGTTTTATCAAAGGCCTATTTAAGGCGTGTTTAAGTTGGCACCATATTAACAACATTAACATTAGAAGCAGTAGTATAAGAAGTAGAACTGCCAGAAATAACAGCTCCAGAGACAAACGCTGTAGTACTGGTACTGTTAGTGGAATTGGTACAGCACCAAAATTTATAAAATAGCATCCAAATAAACGTCACAAACATTCAAAACAGTTGCGACTTATTTTATTTATTAACTTGAGTCCATTTCAACCATAATACAGCAAACCAATGTCACTTCAGTTTAACAGCCTTGAAGTCCTTGACAGAGCTACATTTAATGTGATTTTGGTGCTTATGTATTACCAATTACCTAAAGGGAATACTGCTGCATAAATGTTCTATAAATGATACAATGAAGGTCAGTTTAGTGCCTTAGGGTTTCTGAATATTTTATAGAGCTGTAATGAGTGAGGTGTAGGTTGGATGTAAGCAGGGGCTTTGAATACTGATATGTAAGGCTTATGTAGGAATTATACATTCTGAGTGATGACATTGCTGTCAATGTATCACATGTGACTTGATATATCATGGAAATGCCACCCACGACATAAATAATTAAATATCAACCCAATTATATTTTTCGTCAGTTCTTATAAACTTTTGCTCTTTAATATAGGAACCTACATAGAAAGTGTTCATTTCCAATCAATATTTTAATGACATCCTTGTGCTTTTGAGACAACCGAAGTGTGACCATGCATTCATAGAACGAATCACGTGTTGTGACGGAAATTTTTCAGAAACATCATTTAAACACACTTTTCCATAACTCAGCTATGAAAACAGCTGGCAAACTGCACTGCGACTGCTACATAGACGGAAGTAATCGTCACATCCATGGCCTTGCACTAGCTATTCCCTGCGGCTATGAAGGAAGAAAATATTTGCCCCATTCTATCATATAACAAGGGTTTGAAGCAGTTCCATTACACTTCCAAGTATCCACCAAACTGTCCAAATAATTTTCTTCCAAGCCCAAATGGCCTGCAGACGATAACGGGCAATGATGCAACAAATCCCTGGTCCTCGTGGACCATAGCTGAGCTCACTGGCCGCGATTCCACCTTTTTTCGGCGAGTTTTCAGACAGGCACTTTGTGTACACATCGGCACCGACTGAGCTGTTACAGCTCTCACATCTTCACTTCCTGATTTTGTGGCATTAACGCTTGGCCTCTTTGGCTTCCAAAATGTGTTCACATGTGTTCTGATAAGCGGGCAGGCGGACCAATGTTCAGTTCCGGAAGACTTTCTCTGCTAGTTCGAAACCCTAAAGAGGAATGCTGGGTAAGCCCCCATCCAGCTGTTGCAGACATGGTTTGCAAGCCTGCCCCTGCAGGCATGGCAGAAGACCATGACAGAAAATCACTCTGGAGCAACCACAGCCGGAGGAAAATCTTGCCCTTTGTGTGTGGAAGTGACTTTTCCAGAGGCAGGAGAGTTTCCCTGGAGCCATCGATAATCTAACCCCACCCCTGGCTTATGAACACAGTCAGCCACCCACCACCGGCCAGAACCGGGACTTTTTACAAACAACTGGCCGCTACTAAGGTTAATCATTTCATGAGTAGCTGGACCCTACAGTTCTAACTACAGTTCAAGGCAAGATAACAGCAAGACATGGGCAACATATAGACTCAGTAACTACGGAAGCCTCTGCTTTTCTCAGGTGGAGCAGAAACTGATAAAGCGGTAGAATTTATCAAGCCTTCTTACCACGACTGGTTTAACAAAGTTTGGACCCCTGCGCAAGAATGCTTTATGGGCCCCCTCCCACCCAAAACAATACAAACGTCCAGAGGAGCAGTAATTGAGCAAATCCTGACAAACCAACTGTCTCATTTATGAGGCAATAAAAGGTACTATTTGTTAAAAAAGGTGTCCTCCCTACACCAACTTCGTTTTGAGGCTGAATACTTATCCGCTCTGATTTGGAATTCAGACTTCCCTCTTTAAATTTGCCTCATAAAGAGGAGGGCTCCCTGCATGTTTCCCTAGCTTGAGCTTGCTCAGCTGGCACTAACCATACGCACGTTTAAAATTACATCAGTGTCGTTACGGGCCCCGATTGCTAGGGGCCAATTTGGTAATCCGGCCATGCCTGTTACGATATTTTAGCGGCTAAAATAAAACAAAAGTTGATATGTGTGTACATAAGTCTACTGTGTTAGTTTTCAAATTAATCCATCTTCCATCTTCCATACTGAGCGCAAAATTTACATCCAGCTCCTCTGGGTGCTGCTTTGCCAAATTCTCTTTTCAGCGCCTCAGACAAACGGGCTTAGCTTTAGAGCAAAGCCTTTGTTTGGCCTGGGCTTTTCAGTAAGCAAATAGCATATTCAATCTCCCTTGTTCTTCATTGCTCATAGCTTTGAATCAGTCTTTTGTAATATGTGGTTCACACATTTCATCTTTTGCACTTGCTTATGGTTTTCATGACTGACCGGACTGAATAAAAAACAATATTTTGTTTTACATAAGGCTAAGACGTGGAGAAATGCATGCCAAATCGTAAACCTATTGCCTCATTATAATTAAAAATCTGATCAAAGATTTTATAGCAATGCTAACACTGTTGATGACTGCCAAATCAATTAGGTGGAGTCAGTTATGAGTGGAAGGTTTCCACGCCACCCGCTAGTCTCCTGGCACTCCAGGCAGGTCTGAGCTGGTGATTCACTGACATGTTAAGAGACGAAACCAGTTCAACCAAATTAAACAGAGGAGACCCCTCCCTCTCACTGGGGACAGGCACAGTGTCTGAGCAAAAAATGAGCAATACATATAGTTACTCAAACATCATCAACACACACTTTTCTCTGGTTTTACTACAACTGGAAGTAGTTGTGGGACTGCTGTGTTTTACACATTGCACTCCAGCACTAGAAAGTTGGCTGCCTCAAGCAGCGACACCTGCAAAGCACAGCATTGAGCAAATTCATATGCTACTAGACTTGACGCCATAGTTCAAAACCTGTGTCTTTTAACGACTGTGAAATCTCTGCCACCATACTACTAAAATGTATCGAGTGTTATGGTTCAGTTTGCCAACTGGGGAAAAAAACAACATTGATTTATGTTTGTATAAATGTATTGTGTCCATCACCAAATGATGCACTAAATAAGTTATATAGAAATACACTGTGACATAATTCCAGGTGTAATTCCAGGTGGCTAACTCATTATTTCTCTGTGCAACAGTGCCTTCTTAACAAAACTAAACTAAATTTAGGCTCAATTTATTTGACTAGTTTGACATTTCTGACAAAGAACACTAGAAATTAGGTAATTAGCTACAACCTGCCAGCAATAAGTTTAAAGAAAAGTCAGACATACGACAAGCAATGTGGGGTTTTTGGGATCAACAGGTAAGGACTGGTAGAGTTTGGCTTTATTCTCTGTCCGCCACACATGAACGCATGATGATGGATGATGATGTATAGCCTTCCATAACGTGGTTGTTGATAGGTTCTAAAGTGAAGTAAAAATTAACATTTCTACAGTAAAACACACACAGGGTGTATTGTAAACCAGCTATGAAAACAAGTCAAGCTCCAATGAAATAGTTAACTGCTGACACCATTTCCTTGGCAGCTTCACTTTAGAGTCTATGGTAGTCCTGTGTGTGTCTCCTTTGACTATGACTCCCACGATAATGACAGTTGTAGGTTGACTCATTTATTTTGAGATTAGGGTTTACAAATATCCAATTTCTGTTAATTTACATAAATTGGTCTCAGATTTCTTGGACTTTAATCTATTTTAAATATAACTAAAATATAAGAAATAACAGGAGAAAAGTCTAGCACATGCTAGACATGCAAAAGATGGAACTGGAGAAACTGGAAATCGTACTCTTATGTTTTACTAATACACTAACAAATGTCTGTTGTGCAGGGTTAATGACGTACGTAACGGCCGTCCGAGTGACTGGGTCTCTAGAGATTTAGCCCTATGATCTGGATTTGTCAGATTTGAATTCAGATCATCTCACACGCCGATTGTAACTGGGAGAGCTGGGACTAGGTAGGTCGGCAATCGGCTTGGCTTCTCTTGACTCTTTGCTAACCAGTGTCTCCTGTCAGCGTTCCAGGCGCCAACAGGCTGGCAGCACTGTGGCGAGAGACGTGCTTGTGCTCCCGTTGAAGCTGACAGGCAGTGTAGCTTGCAGAGTTTAAATAGATGGGTGGCTTGGCGGTGATAGGGTCATAGGAGGCTTTTCTACTTTCTAACCCTCCCTGTGTGTGGTGGTAGAATTAT
>JAOVYW010024039.1:34542-57990 GCA_025775045.1 Hiodon tergisus | reverse complement strand
TGTGTGTGTGTGTGTGTGTGTGTGTGTGTGTGTGTGATTAATACTATAGTACTGAGGTGAAGTACTCTACTTCAGGGTAAAATGGCAATTTCCTCCTCAAATCAAAATATGTGTAAAGGTTATATCATAGCTTTATGTTGTTGAAAGCTATTGCCATCTGTGCCAGATAAACATTCATTGTTGAATAGCGAATTGATGATTGAGATTATCAAAGAAATGAAGATATGTAAAAACAAACTAGTCCTACCAGCAAGTTGAACGCGTGCTTAAATTTCTGGAAACAATCCACAAATTCCTCCTGAGACGGTGTCCTTGCTCGTAACGTCAGCACTCCCTCTAGGGGACAAAATACGCATGTCGGCAAGGTACTGTGACATAGACATCTGGAAAAACATGGGGCAGACCGAAATCTGGGATGAACCTCACATGATGAACTACCGTGCTTTTTAGAAGCTGTATAGGACTAGGAGGAGTCCAGATGTAATAGGCAGGGAGGTCAATTCTACAAAGGGAACCTGGCTTTAAGACTAATAGTTGACTGACAGGTAGAGCTTTGATGGACTAAAATCAACTCTGACCTCCAGGTCCCTTCTTTTTATTCTTCCCTTTCGTCCTCTTTGACAGCTCACTGAAAGCCTCTGCTGCTTTCTGAAGTTTGATGACGAAATACTCGATGTCGTCCAAGATGTGGTTTAGGACTTGCTGTAACCAGAAACGGTATACCGTCAACACAAAGCCCAGTTCCAATGTCTTCAGGACAAAAGAAAAACGTTTACGGTTCGAAAATGAATGCAAAAGAAACAGCGCTGATTTCAGCTATAAGAAAGGCGATTTGCAGATCACAGCTGCCAAAAAACCCCCAAAAACTGGATTTGGCTTTTGTAAGGAGCACATGATCACCACGACTGATTTCCCACTCCTTCCTTTGTTCGGCTCCCAATTTATCTTTAACGGGTATTTACATACTGTTAATCAAATGGCATGAAGGAAATGCAGACTTGAGCCTAAAACCCCTGACGTCACTTGTCATGTAAACAGAACAGTCAATGCTACCCACATCCTCCAGAGGTTTCAGCTAACTTGGCGAAGCCTTCTCAATACTAAACAAACAAGATAACCGGATAACACAAAAACATACGCCCAAGGGTTATCTTCGAGTTTTTCTCTCTAAAAACTCTTTCTGCGTTGCCATGGGGTGTGCCAAATTGTGTGTTCAAAAGACACATTAACGCCATCCAGTCAATATGAGACTAAAAATTATAGTCTCATAAAAGTAATAATGAATTTCCCTTGGGAGATTAATGCCACCCGACTTACTAGGAAAGTACCTCAGCGTCCATTAACAGAGCATGACATTTCTACAGCATGAGGTCAGAGAGAAGCCTCACTCCCCACTGTGTTTCGGTACAGCAGCTGTGTTGGGATGGCCGGGGGTAAACAGACACGGGTCCGGGGAAGGAGGCATTTTCTAGCCAGGA
This sequence comes from Hiodon tergisus, assembly GCA_025775045.1. Classification (NCBI taxonomy): domain Eukaryota; kingdom Metazoa; phylum Chordata; class Actinopteri; order Hiodontiformes; family Hiodontidae; genus Hiodon; species Hiodon tergisus. Next base: position 56,512 of record JAOVYW010024039.1, on the reverse strand, counting down.
GCGAGAGATAATCACCACGTCACAGTCGACTCGAGCCGCCACTGCCTCCAGCGATTGGTCCTGCTCCAGGTACTGTCTGGGTTTCTCGTCTGCCGGGGCGGGGACACGGTGAGCATCCAGAGGTTTTTAAGATTTCAACATGCAATCCGCTGAAACTCCCTTAGTTTTGCTAGTCAAGTCTTCACTAGTACCCTACTGAATGTATTATTTCACAATAATACTGATGCATTTAAACCATTCAATTCTACAAAAAGTGGCTTTTCCAGCATAGTTTGGCTTTATTGTGACCGTTAAAAAAAAGTTAACTTAAAAGTGTAAATTTTTCGGGTCTAAAAGGGACCGGCAATGTTGGTCAAGCTGTGGTCAAGCTGTGGTCCCCTAAAGGAACCGTGGCATGATGGTGGAGTGTCAGGTGAAGGAAAACTCCCAGTATGCACTGCTGCACTCACAGTTCAGCTGCTCATTGGTTGCCCAGGCTGACCAAGCCGCCACTCTGCTCTTGACGTCCATTTGTGTGATTGTGGCAGGGGGCGCAGGAGCTGGGGCTGAAGGAGGAGGAGGGATGACCCCGTCACTCTTTAAAATTGTCCTGGGGGAGAAATATGTCACATGGGAAATTGAGTCAATGCGGCGAGGTTTGAGAATCCAGAATTCCTATTTACAATAGATTTGATTTTTTAAATAAGAACTTTCTTGCTGCAAGAAGTTTATAGCTCAGTGTCTACCCTGTATAATTAGCAGTTTCAGGCACGTATGACAATAAAATAATAATAATAATAATAATAAAACAAGTCAATCCTATCACCATAAGGCTGCCCAAACATATTCTGTGAAATGCTATAGATTGTATTTCTCTTTCCTACATATACAAAAAAATAAAAAAAAGTTATTCACTTCAGGGTTTCTGGCCTCTTCTTCACCTTCCCGCCTCTGTGGTCACTTATGGCACTTTCGATGTCAGCGTGGATCAGGGTAGCCTGGGGGGGCGGGGAGACAACCGTCACCACCTTAGAAGGAAGTCCCTTTGGCCAATACCACAAAGCTGAGTGTGAAACTGCTTGCACTAGTGCATTGGAGGATATGCAAGCCCACGTGAAAAAGCATTCAAGCAAGTAAGCAACAACCGCAAGCTGGTACCTGGTTTATTTGCGAAGGCTACGTTGTGTTATTCTACTTAATAGTATTTCCTTAGAAATGTACAATCTGATAAATGCAGTTGCAGATACAGCATTGTTGATCTGGCCTACAGTACCGGGCCTTCCCTGAGCCAGGAAGACAAGGGTCACCTTGATGTCGGCGCACTGGAAGAGGTGCAGGTCGGGCTTGCCCTGGCCGGGTTCCCTGCACACCAGGGCCAGAATGGAGTCGTAGCTGCAGGCATTCATCACCGCCTGGCAGTACTGGATGGTGCCAAGGGGGAAGTTCTCCAGCTCGGTCTGGAACGCAGACATGCCGTTAATGCCAGTGCCAACACCTTCCTGTACAGCCCGCTAAACCTGGTAGGTGACAATGTTTCTGTGTTCAACACCGAGTTGTGTTTGAGGCTATGAATCTTTTAGTGGTTGTTTCCCATCATGGAGAGGTTTGTGTGTTTTTTGCTGTCGGTTAATTACAGGTAGTTATCTGGTAAAACTATGAATTTCCAAGATGTTGAGAGGTGTCCAGTTCAAGAGTTATGGTATGAACTGATGATGAAATATTTAACAATCCGTGCATATGACTGAACCGCGTGACGGGGGGGAGGGGGCGGTGCTCACGTTGGTCTCGGTGTCGATGAGACTGACAGCCTTGTCCTCCACCTGCAGCAGCATTTCCTGGGTCCACACCTTGCCTTTGGCCTCCAGCAGCCTGAGCTTCCTGATGCCGTCCTCCATGGTGATCACCGCCTCCTTCCGGTCCATCACGAAGGTGGTCAGATGCTGGAAGAGCAAAGGCAAGGATCGGCGTCAACGGCGTCAACGGCCTCAACGGCCTCAACCCAAAAGATTGTGAAACGTTAGAGGATACGTCGGTTACGATGGTGTATTGAGTCTCATGTACGCTCAGCGGACAAGCGAAACCGGATTTTCGTGATCCGTTACTATCGGTTAGTAAACTTACTTCTACATGGTACTGCGATGTGTCCGTTAGGCTGTTGATGTTGTTTTTGATGTAATTCTTCCTTTGCTCTGAAGGTTGAACAAAAAAAAAAATCAAGTCAGAGTGAAAGAGCACAAGAAATTACATACACACATTACTGAGATCACTAAACTGCAATTTTACTGCACGTTACGAGCTTAGTCTAAGCCAATACTAAACAAAAAGGTGAGTCACAAGTCAAGGTAAATGGGAATCATTTTTATCCTGTTTGGGCTTTGGAATTGGTTTATATCCTCCTGAAGCAATAAACATCTTTTGTTTATCCTAGCAAACATAGGTGGGATGTTGGAACTAGGGTCACTATCTAATGGAAAGCAATGCCAAATACCTGGAACCAAAAAAGGCTAAATATGATTATCCTTCTCCCATTTAGTCTGACAGATGCCGACTCTCTTTGTTTTTGGTTTTTTAAAAACCTTTTTAGCTATCCTTTGGTTTTGCAGAGTATTTGGCCAGACGGGGGTAAAAAAGACAGAAAAGTATCACTCAACAAACAGGCCACTGTTTGTTTCTACCTGTCCTTTTATGTTTGGCTGACGTTCGGAGGAAGTATACTCCATCGTTTCCTGAGTGCAGCGTGTGAGAGGGAAAAGACTTGTAACGGGAACACTGTAACGGGTCTCCTGTACTGTCGAATCACCACGCACCCAAACTATAATTTCACCTCAATATGGCTCTGCCTTCACTTTATATCAAATTATTTTAAACACAGCTCGCCACAGGTTATTTAAATAAACTGTAGAAGACTTAAATAGTCCCCATCTGTAACGCACAATCAAGGTGGAAAGTTTTACATGGGCTTAATCTCAGCAGACAGAAATCAAAACCAACAGATCAGCTAATGAACAGTAATAAGCCAATCACTGTTATCCTCTTATGTCCAGCCAAGGTGGGGAAATACACACTGAGTGATGAAAAATGTATGTAAAATAAAACACTGGTCCAACGAAATCTAAATTCCTAAAATTCCCAAAATCCCTAGCTAATCGCCCATCAGTGGTTCTCAAAAGCAATGACTGAAAACAGTGAGCGGAGTTAAAGCTGCATAACAGCGGAAACACCTCATTATTAACTACTCCAAAGAAGCTACGCTCCATGGCTCGGGTCAGATGCCTGACAGATAACAGTGCAGCCTCTGGATCAACGCACTCTCACGGTGTTGCTATGCTCGTGGTGTTGCTAACGCGGACGGACAACGTCCTCAGCTCGTGACCATTTGAATTGCCACTTCCCGGGCTGCCAAGGTCACAAAGGTGAACCTATCACGTCATCCCGCCAACAGCTGACTAGGAAGGTAAAAGCACAGCGTAAATGGCAAGCCCATCGTGACTTCCTTTAGAAAGGGGTCTTTTTGTGCACTCCCCCCGTAGAAGACCAGATGTAAATTTGAACTTACCATACAGAGCTTTGCCGTTGCTTTTTGAGCTGAAGTGGTTGTCTGGGAGCTCTGGAGACTGTGAACTGTGGCCGCTGTGGGGAAAAAAATCCTTTTTATCACTGTCATATCATGGCTTTCGTCCTTGTGCCTTTCGAGCAGGACAAATGCTCATCAGCCTATTGCGGCCCTGGATGGTTGACATTGACAGATCTTAGTGACTTGTTGTTTTTTTTAAATAATGAAAAATAAAGATTCTGTCCAATTGGCTTAGAAACCACCTGCCGACTGATGTCTGTAGTGAAAGGATGAGAATTGGCTACAGTTGAATCCGATATAAAGACGCTCAAGCAGTGTACTCACTTTAACTGGGAGGAGTAGGGTCCGAACCCCACGGGGGGGTATGTTGTAGGAGCATAACCATTCATTCTGGGCCTCTTGGAGGAAGTTCACCTGAGCCAACAAACGCGGAAACATTCAAATAAAGACATCTGTCGTGCTTGAGTAAGTCCGACTGTACAGATTGTACTATGACCGTGACTTAGCAATTTTCCTAATTTAGTTTTTATTTAAAATGTTCCTTCCCCCCCACACCCCCAATTAATTGTTTGACACACGTAATACCCTGGTTATGCTGCATGCCTGTAGAATTCACATTTTAGAATTCAAAGAATTTTTTTTTATTACACTAAATGCTTTTTGTTACTGAACAAGGGATCACATTCTTACAAAAGAAGCCAGCCCAGGCAAGCTTTCTGATCAGACCAAACTCGCCTACAAACTCAGTCAAAAACGTAGATATCGTGTTTCTATGGCGCAACATCAATCCTCTGGTTAAAAAAAAAGAGGATTATGGCCCTTATATAATTTCAAGTTTTTGCGTTAGGCTTTTTAACCTGGAAAGTCTTAGTCTTCTACTTCTCTGTGTGATTCTGTATCTTAAAACCGTGATATTATTAGTTTAAAATACATAATGCTGGAATGTGAATGAAAGACATTAGGCCGTATATTTGTATGAGAAATATGTAAAAATGTATTACTTTTCTAATCATGTGATGTGAATTTCCTATGAAAGCTGATATGATTTATTGAGACAGTCCTTTGATATCTGTGCCAGCTTTATATACTTAATTGTGAAGGTGGGAGGTCACCAAAATCTACCAAAAGCAAAGGTCTTTGTATTACTAACCAGGAGTCTGTATTACTAGGAGGGGGGCCAAGACTGCCGTTTCTAAACTACAAAGACCAGTATAGCAGAGTTGCATTGTAACGTTTACTGGACTAGTAAGGGCCCAATGAAGGAAGAGGAACAACACAAAATAAGGATCTAACTAAAGCCAATAGCGCGTGGTGTACTTTCGCACAACACTCAGCGTTCGGTGCATCCCACTCTCAAAATGGTGAAATCTTTTTCCCCATACGACACACTTAGAACACTTTGTTCACGAGCTAAGCTGCCTTTTGCTCTCTCAGGAGGACTGCTTTCTCAGATTGCATCGGCAACCAGAGCTAAGCCCCCGCTCACGTTGTCCTCTCCGCATACCAAGTGTCCATCATGGGGAGCGATTTAGACCCGCCGTTTCCTGAAGATGCCGAAATAGGCGAGTCAAGGGATCAACTCTAAATCAGATCCTTCTTAGGTAATCAACTGCAGATATTCATTAAACTCGTGTATATATATATATCTATGTGTGGTTAATGGGGTATTATTACGAAAGTTGGAGTTTAGTCAATGAAGTTTCTTGAGTCATTTTAACAGGTCGAAATATATCTCACTACAGTGAGATCATGAAGTAATGATATGAAAGCTCCTAGACAAAACGTAGGGTTATCATCCAGGAAGTATCAAATAAATCAGCAGTCCCTCTTTCTTCTCTGATTAGTTCATTTCACTTTAGTTTGTAAACTAGGACTAATGATGGGCATGATAATGTTTCAAAGTGTCTGCTCATTGTGGGCAAAATCTGAGCTCTTTTTTTGCCATTTGGGTTCGCCTGAAAAGTGAAAGGCCAATAAATATTTGCATATTAACTTATAATAAACTAATAAACTTGCATATTTATAAACATGTCCCACAGGAAGGAAGGCTGACGTTTCCTTATGCGAGTTCCTCTGTCCCTACCCAGTGGATCGTTCTGCATACCTTCCGTACTCCAATAAAGTATGTGTATGTGGCCGGGAGTAATAGGGAAACCTGCTAAGACCATGCACACGTTACATACACCTCTGTGCTGCCTTAATGCCGTTGTTCCCTGACTCACTCAGATTAGATCTGGCGCCATGAAGGCCAAACATCAAACAGAATGACCACTGCTGCTCTTATCTTCCTGGTATCTGGAAGTCGTCAGGCTTGTATCCGCGGGTGAAGACTCTACAGTGTATTCCTAAGAAATAAGGTGTTTCAGCGCTTTTAACGGTCTGTGGTAAAACCACATGTCTACCAGTATAGGATACCTTTTCCCAATATCACACTCCACTCATAATGATCAGACACTAATCGCCATACTAATTTGTACTGTAGCATTTTTATCCTGAAGACGAAGATATGTCCAGAAAACTAAGAGCAGTATGGGAACCAATCTGTCCCACAACATTTTTAACATTTAACTTTTTTAGCGACCTAAATAGTCATCGAAAAGGCAAGAACAAGCAGTCTCATTTTCGTCATCCAAAATTAGCAACCGCGGTTATTGTTCCGTGAGAAAACCGTCCCAGGCCGTAGGATGTTTCCGAAAGCATCCCGGCTTGGCTGAGCGGACGCGTCCCATGCCAGGGAGCAAGATAATGCGTTTAATTCTGTCAAAACATGTGGCCGCACAGGCAGAGGTCCAGGTCACAGCACAGCTGCTTTCAGCCTTTTCCCCTCAGAGTTAACAGCTCACGTAGGAGTTCCATGTTCAACGTTAAAAAAGTCATTCCATCTTCTGCCATCATTTAAAATGTTATCAAAACCAACCTAGTAATCACAGGGGACTGCCTAAATCAAGCTTGGAACAGATTTTGGAATTAAAAGCCTGATTCACAAAAGGATTCCTGAAGTATTTTCTTGGCAGACGGTGTGTGGAGTCAGGCTGGCATAAGGCAGCAGTCCCTGGAGATACTGAAAGAGACGCCATCATGGCGTTGCTGTATGTACAGTAAATCCCTGTGATTACTTTTCTCAGGCTACGTTTTTGTGACCTAATTACCCAGAATGCTTTACTAGAGCCTATATTTTACCCGAACAATGGCTGTTGACAAAGTGGTTCTCCAAACTTACAACTGAGAATTTGTGTTCGTGGTAGATGCTGTTGTTAAATCCAAATTTAATGTTACACATCTTTGACAAAGAAGAAATATCAAAGACCACAGATCCTATTGCTTGCCAACTTATGAGCCGTTACGTAACCAGTAAGAAAATATCAGTTAAACTTCACTTAAACTTAAAATAGTGACTAGACATCAGATATGCTTTTCCTGTTGTGAAGGCCTTATTGTAAATTTGAAAGGGTTTTCCTTTTTCTTCTTCTTTTTTTCCCTATGGCGAAAGTGTCTGAGATTCGGAGAGCTTACAAATCCAAAGATCAAAGTGGCAAGTCTAGTGGACTGCGATTTCCAATATTCGTCTGACCAGCCCATTTTCGCCTGACCTGCCTTTCCTTAGCAATGTCATCCCGGCAGATAGGAACAAAACGTGCACCCGAGGAGAGAGCGGCCCGTCAGGTGACTGCGAAGGTGGGCCGGTCTAATAACTGCTAGCTGAAGAGCTGTTGGGCTGAAGGCTCTGGCTGTACTCCAGCTGGGACTCATCCAAAGTTCAGTTTGTTTAGACAGGAGGTTGTGGCCTCAACTTGAAAGTCACTATGGAGACTCAAAAAATAAAAAGGCTTCCAACTTGGGCATAAAGGGCTTATCTCCTCTGGCTATGGCTTGCTTGTTTTGTTTATGGATTACTAGCGAAGAAACGTGACAAAAGTCAATTATTTAAAATGGGAAGACAATGAAATGAACACAGATGAATAACTTGTGCTGTAAACTATTCACTTAACGTTTTAATTTGCATAGAAATTCGGAGAATTATTGACTGGTTATGTTTTGACCTTTCCCTTCCATCGCCAGGATGCAAATATAAAACTGCGCTTCCTCAGTTCCAGATAATCAGATTCCATCGCAGGCAAATCGCTCTGTGAAAGAAGCGGTCTGTGAATCTGAGTGAATCTCTTAACCGAATCGAGGTGCATCGGGCCGATCTCAAACCAATGAAAAAGTCAGGGCGTTACACCTGTACGCCGAGCCGTTTCAATGTCCGCCTCTCTCCGCATGCTGTGCTGGTACACAGAGGAATTAAGGGAAACGGTAAACGGACCCTCAGCGGCCTGCTGAGTGACAGATATGAACGTTTGATAGCTTGGCTTCGTTATGAGGGTCATGGGGAAGAACAGAATTTTAACTTTATCAATCTATGTTCGCTTACGGCGGAAATCCATGTTAAACAGATGTATTGCTGTATAACTGACAGAAAATATTCCAACATAAAAAATAAAAAAAGTGTTCTAAAAAACACATGGCCTGATGTGGTAAGCCTGCAAGCTACAAGTTATCGTGCACACAAATGCAGGACTTTAAATACTGTTATCAACCACTATTCAGAGCAACCCTGCTATTGTATTTTTTTCAGGGGGAGAACAAATTGCAATTAGTGCAAATTATCTGATATCAAAAAGTACTGAAGATGGCTGTCCGCCAGTGAGCCACACCGTGCTCTGCATCTGAAAACCGCCAAACAATGCAAGCTTCAATGTCACACAGATGCAGGACACCTAAAAAGCACTACCAAGAAGTTCAAGACGTTAAGATGTGGGATCCAGGTGGCTTTTCTTTTTTCAAAGGTGATCGCCACATTTTCTGCACGTAAAAATAGCATTCCTGACAATGCGGAGCGAAAGATGGAAACTGCCGTCAGAAAGTAAATGACTACGGCGGTAATTTGACATTGTCGATACTACGGGCATCAACAGGAAATGCATGTTTTATTGCCAGCCCGTTCTGAGATAAACGCGTGCGCCATTTTATCCCAGCTGCAGCAAAATGTAACGCAATGAGTCCCACAGCTTCCGTGAGTGCATTGTGAACACATGGCGGCATCCTGAAAAGGTTCTGAACGACCCGGCTTCCTGACAAGGCTTCCTGAAAACGAGTCTGACCGGTGCCTGAATTGCGCAACACCATTTAAAGCCACGCAGGCATGCCAAGCCTCTCCATTCATGACTCCATGACTGACATGCAGGGTTGGAACTTCCAACAGCAGGTGGCACAGTGTTGGACGTTCTTAGGTGAAGCTATGATTTCAGGAGGGTCACACCGTTGTACCCTTTTTACTTTACCTAAACTGTTTCAGTAAATGTCCAGCTGTAGAAATATTTTTAAAATGTATATAAATATACCTAAAATAAATGTGACATGGAATTTTCACTAGACGGGAGTTTGTGTTAAGAAGTGAATGAATTTGAAACCGAAACATTTGATGATGCATTCTGGGAAAATAATCTTTTCTGGGTGTCAGAAGCTATGCTGTTAGGTAACATGGATAATCCCGAATTCTCCTGAGAGGTTAATGAGCAGCCAGCAGTTTCTTATCCATGTTGGGCATGGGTGGAGCTCTGCTGGCGAGATATTTCACAAAGTACATTCTGTCTCTCTTGTCCTTGCCAGAGTTCCCATCCAGTAACATTTTGAGAGATAGTCCCCTTTATTTCTTTGTAAAGTTAAATGCATGCATCAGATCTTCATGTCAATGTTTAACAATCAAGCTCGAGCCCCTCTGCAGAGGAAACAAGATTTACCAAGCTCTTCTGACATATAATTTAATTTAACTGATTACTCAATTCTAACAGGAGCATAGTGACCAGGGAACGCCTCTCGCTGTACAGTAATTGCAGCTTCACCCTTGACTAGATGCTTTGAATGGAAGTTGAAAGACTTCAGAATAGGTGACAGTTGTTGCCATTTGCTTTTGGTTAAACTTTTGTGACTTCTGTCTTGCATCCAGTGGCTTTTCTAGTCAGAATTACCTTCTTCTACATGCAGTTTTTGAACTGAACTAATGAACCATCCCAGGTGGCTAGAAATCAATTAAGCAGTCTCCTAACGTGAATCTTACATCATGCTATCTCTCAGTGACCTCCCAAGATTATAATGGCTTTCATACCATCCTGCCCCGTAGCTTAATTAGAAGGGCTGAATATTATAATTTTTTTTTTTTTAAAGAGTGTGCAGTGGAATGAGAGTAGCCCAAGACTGCTTTCACTCCTCTCCAGGTGGGAGAATAAAGAGGATTTGTAAGGAGATTTACATCTACAGACCATAATCTCCTCTTTGGGACAGAATTCAAGAGCGCCATTCCATGTTGTCACCGTCCAAAGCCTCATTCCCACTCTTTCAATCGATCCACAGCCTTGTTCTGACTCTTTCAATCCATCCACAGCCTTGTTCTGACCCTTTCAATCCATCCACTACATTTCATTCACAGTTTTAAATCACTGGTGCTAAATCGCTTGAAACTATCACCCACATTCATTTTGGTCACTTACATTAGCATTAGCCATTAACCACATCTCCATGGGGATTAATTATTAAGAGTTTGCTTCCACGTTAAATCACTTCTATGTTCACCCACCAGCTCTAAACTTTGTTCCTTTATGGGCAAAACATCTTAAAAGCCACGACCCAGTGGGAAACTTTAAAACCTTTCTAAGTAGAAAGTAAAGGGATCAACAAGCCATGATTAAATATTACTCGATTAGTGCTGAGTAACAAGATGGAAATTGATAACATCAGCACGGCAATAATGCCGTCACCCCTGATAACCGGGCGGCAGCTAATGCACCTGATAGAATAAAACTGAGAATCAGTTGACGAACACAAAGAGCAGTATCAGGGCTGTAAAGCGTAAAAGGTCCCCTGTGAGTGGCTTGATAGGAAGCAAATGGCCAAATAGCCATGGTTGGACTCCCGGGCTCCACGTTTTCTTCAAGGGCACAATTCGGCTGTCCTGACTGCACCAACACGTGCTTTTGTCTGCGCTATGCTTCCATTGAGCAGCTCTCATTGTGTTCTGATGGCATGTGCTGCAGACGCAGCCATCGGTGGCTTTGTGATGAACTGAGGCAGTCGGTGCGGATTGTCAAAAAACGGCGGGTCAACAAAAGTGCCGGGGTTCTGGTTCCATCCAAACCCTCAGTTGATAAACTGGATCCCATGAGAACAAGTGCCCCAGGTGCTCGGGGTTTCACTATTTAGAGAAACCTTCTGTAGGATCGTGGCACGCCAGGAACAGCTTTGCAAACCGCTGGCCTAAAAGGAGCTCTGCCCGTTACTGAAACCTGGACCTTTCATAAATAATGACATCACAGAATGGGCAAATCCAATGCTTTACTCCTATTACAAATACTTTAACTACAAATCATTTAATGAGGTGAATGTACTTGATATTATCATTTATTGCATCTTTTAATTTTTTTTGGACTCCTCCACGTACAACTGGTCTGATTGTGAGGATCTTTTAAATTGCGAGGCCTACCGTTTTAAAATGCACTGAACAAGCTATAGACAGACATTGTTCTTGAAATGTCCCTCATACTACATTAGCTGCATCAAGGATACGCTTCAAGTCTGTCTCATTCCCTGGAGTGACATCTTCAAATTACTTTTATATCCAGTTAGATTGTACTAATTTGATCTAAATGATTCAAAGGCAGTAAATTAGGCCAAGGTACCAGGGTATTCCTTATCCAGGAAACCCCATACTGTGTAATCTATCTTTAGCCCTGGTCCAGTCCAATCAGCAGAGTGGAGTAATGGCTGGGGTTCTGTTCCTGACCCGGCGATTGTGGTGCTGTTTCCAACCTGAGCGGGTTTAGCAAAAATAAATATTTAATATTCTAACAGGATGTGTGTGTGTGTGTGTGTGTGTGAGCCATTATACTCCCCAGGGGGGAAACTTTTTTTGCTTTTTGCATTTTTTGATAACTTAGTAGTCAACTGTAAAACACTGCCATCTCTAATCTTGATATTTAAAGGTGATCTTTAAACTTACCCGTTTTGGGGACTGAAACAAGTCATGTTAGAATTGTCGATTTACTCAAACCGCCTGCATGATAGGCAGACTTGTTCTTACAGTACTGTGCTCATTGCAAATAATCCTCACAGAGTTATGTTCCGGTGCGTACAGTGTCTTTTAGGAGTATGTAGCTTCTGCGTAACTGAAAATGATTCGCTGAACTTTTGTGTCAACACAGATTTCATTGAAAGTGTTGCTGTAGAACCAAAACATCTAGGCAGTTACCGGTCCTTTGGCTAGCTTTCTGATGCAATAGTTTAACATGTGTCCTAACAGAACTTTGCACATAAAGGCTTACTGATCGGGAATTGACCAGCCGGCAGAACCTACTGAAACCTTTGACCCTAACAGCGTGACACGAGACCCAAACCAAAACGAGCTGCAAACGATTTTATCAGTATTACGTAATTACAGCGTAACTTTGGGCAGTTCAATACGCCGTTTTACTTGAAGACAACAATTAGAGACAAGTGTGTAACACACCTGGTCATTTTTGCAGGGTTAGGTTTGGACTCTTTCTCCATGCTTTTCGCCTTATTTTCCATAGCACTGGACACACAAATGCACAAGCAGACCTTGTTTAGGTTAGACTACACTCCCTGCAGAGCCTGATTACCCAGTATGGGTCACAGGGTCGATGGTACGTCTGCTGGGGAAAACCACACCCCACGGTCCCTATTCCATTTCCTACACGTGCGCACAACCAAGCCCTGCACCGGATGGTCCTTTAGGTATTTTTAAAACTTTGTCTAGTTATTGTGCAACTGGGAAATGCAGTAACTGTACTGGTTTTGAGGGGGGAGGCCTCAATACACAATTATTCCTGTTAATTTGAGAGTATAGCTCGTAATTAATATATATGACTGAAATTGTTTTTTAAATTACAATAGCAGGTTGTTTTTCTCCTTATAAAAGACACTCCTCAAAACTGAGAATACCACCTACTGCCTTTCTAACGTCATTTTTCATGACCGTTCATTAAAAATTCACATCACATGATTCTGACATTGACACAAATCAATGTGACTGAAGCGTCATTTCGACAGACTAGGAGATCTTAGACGAGAGAAACAGCTGGAAGTTAAGACAATCTCCTTAATGACAGCAATTTCACAAATTTGAGACAAATTATACACAATATTGCTAGTCCATAATCAGTCCACTGACATAATGGCCACAGCCGGGACCTTGAAATACATTAACTAGATACACATTCATACAGTCTTCCATCCCATTACTATAGCGTCAGTAATAAAGACCTACCTGGGTTTATGTCCAAGAAAGAAAATCTAACACAAATCCTGACACTGCAAAGTGGATGAAGGGCTCAGTCCGGCTACAGAGGAGTTCTGTTCACATCGCCCAAACGTGGCACCATCAGAAGCCTAGATCCCTGATGCAACCAGAAATAGAGGACATTGTGACGACTCTTCACATTGGCACGGCCTAGCCCTCACTGCCGGAACCTCGCTCTGGACAATCAGCATTGTGAAAGAGAGAGGTATCAGTGGCTGGACTGTCGTCAGCAGGAGTGGGCGGATTTGCTTTTATTGACGCTGTAAGAACAGCAAGGCTAAGCTGGTCATTAATGGCTTGTTAGCAGACCGAGGGCCAGTTCCAGCCAACATGTCGGCTCGGAGGAATGCTCCCATGGAACCCTTATAGAGGCAACGACCGCCTGCAGGTCCTAACCATGGCAACCAACAACAACATTGGTTGCATGATTAACTCCCCCTTATACACAGGCAGAGAAGTTAAGAGTTGAGAGTTTATGGTGGACATGCAGTCAAATGGCCTTCTCAGACTGGTTGTAGTTGTTTGTTTTAAGTTTTGGATACACGAAGGGGGAAAGGAATGGCTTGGGAATATATGACAGAAAAGAAAGGAAGCCTGATCGGCGATATCTTCAAGAAATAGTGACCTTACGTGACCTTACACAATAACTGCTTTCCAAGACTAGCCCATTAAATGGCTTAAAACTACTATACGTTATGTACAAGAAATAAGCCACTAACAGTTAAAATGGGGGACAAAGCTAGAAGCTCTAATGTACATGCTGAATGAACAAAATGCGGATGTAGGTAGGATAATGGGGTGCACAGAAGACAGACGATTACTGGAAGGTTTCAAGCCATTTTAGGGCCATTAATGTCCATGAAAACCAGTAGCCATAGATATAATGATCCTTTATATACTGCCTTTTTAAGACATTGTAAATGTTACCCTTAGGTCTAAATCAGATCAGAAGAAAAGAAATGTCGACAATATAACAAAAAATATTCATGTATTTCCTAAACTAAAAGAAAGATAGAAACGCACTAATATGATCCCTCCCTAATCACTGCACTGGCAAGGAAATCTCATTGGTTTAACATTGGGAGTAGGGGCATGATAAGCCTTTGATTGATCCAAAGCCTAAGCAACATATGGCTTACAGTGCAAACAGCTTGGTTTTAAAGTTTATTGAAAAATACCTCCACAAGAACACTAAAACCTAGAAAGAATGCGTTTATCAGCACGGCTAATAAGGCCCACCATGACACAGAGGACGTGGGTTGAACAGCTAAGTCAGGGCTGGCGTTCAGTCAGACGCCCATTTAAAGCCCTATTTATAACGATCACCAGTAAGTTATGGATATCGACCAGAAAATAAGTTATTGATTTACGTTATAATCCTAAACTGCTGTTCCATGTGACAGAAAAGCCCAGACATAAACGCAGTTCATCTTCATTGCTTATACCTGATACTCATTTTTCAGTCTTAATGTCTCTAAAGGATGGCCATAGTTTGCATTACGGCGATAACGTTCAACTTATGTCAGACATATGGTCCTTACGTCCCATAGAAATTGAGCACACAAACAGCCATAAGCCAACTGAGACTAACTGCTTGGTGTAGCGCCACCCAAACAACGCCTATGTGTTCAAAGGCTGTGGATACGTTCTTCCTACTCAAAGACCGATAATCTTGTGCAGATTTTAACCAGAATTTACAAAGTTAACCGTGCATACAGTGTTTCATCATTCCAGTTGCACAATTGCATAATTTCCAAGGCTCTTGGTAAAAGTTGTGTAAAGTTTATCATTTGCAGTGTATGCTTTTTTATTTCAGTTACTTCAGTATTACCGTTTGTGGTCCATGTGAACACCAGTGAACTTGCAGGACTGCACCATCTCTACCCCAGTGCTTTGATTAATAATGGGTATTCCTAAAACCAACCACAAGTTCTGTGGTTTTACAGACATTTGATAGCAAGGAGTTGTGTCTGCTCCAGGTGACTCCTCAATCCTTTGCCATTAATCACTGTCATCGTTGTCAGTGATGCATCAAACAATTGAGGAGTTGTCCAAAAACCTAAGAAGGTGGCAGAAAGGTACACTGAAAGTACAGTACCATTTATAGGGACCTGTGTCACAGGGGAGCACCTCAGATACAGAGTTTTTGAGCCACACAGATTGAGGGCCAGGATTCACTTAACCAGAGAGGGGTGTAGCTGCATGTTGGATAGTTTTCACCTGCAGGTTAGCTGAACCTCTTGTGCGGGCTTTGTAGCCTGCAGTGTGTGAAGGTGACAGGTGGCTCGAAGGCCATTAGGATTGGAGGCGACTAATTGTACTTCCTCACCCTCCCCATGTGGTGGCAGGATTCCTAGCCACAAGCCGAGATGCATTAGAACTGATGATTGTGGATACATTGGGGAGAAAACACTAAATTAATGGGCGATAGAAAATAAATAAATAAAAGATAATTCTTATGTTCCTGGATCACTTCTTCATTATCTCTCCTCGGAAAAACCTTACCTCTGAGCACTTGATTAATTCCATCCGATTGCGGCCAAATTTTCTTTTTATCATTAGCACCATCTATGATCTAAAACCAGAAAAGGCCTCTGTAATGTTTCTGACTGTCCCTTATGTGGTCTCTTCTCAAATCTTCAAAGCTTCCAGGTCACTTCTGACCAGGAACTTATTGTGCCTGGATCACCCCCCTTTGCTCTTTAGGGAAAGATGTTTATGACAAGCGTCACAATTACACACCCACCTTATTGCTCAATGTTTACCGTAATAATGAAGAGGCTGTAATAATAAACACATGCCTCTGTTGAGGGGCAATTCTGAAAGCCACACAAAGCCAATGTTATGCTACCCTGGATACCACGTGGTTCCAAACAATAGCATCCGAGCTGTATTATTTTTTACACTATACTTATAAACTATATTTAGTTTGTGTTATCTTTCAAATGGCCTGATACGATGATGCCTTAACAATAGAAATATGCTCTCAGTCTCCTACTGATTTTGCGGGCTCAATGTTCTAGTAGGGAAGGATTTGGGATGATCGAATTGAAAACGTTGATCCAATTTTACTGTAGCTACATGAGGCAGGACCTTCCGAATTGAGGCTGACAGTAACCGAAAACGATAAGCAAACGCAGTCCTGCATAAGGCTCAACCTTAGCCTGCTAATCAAATCACGAGAACAACAACAAGATTAGATGAATGTCACTGGCAAAAATGGTTCGGTTAACTCTTTCAACCATATGCGGATGTTAGGTAATGCTCATGGGTGTGCAAAACTTATGTCACCTCATATAACACATATTACGATGAAATGTCATAAAAGCCACTTCCATACATGCATATCTTTCCAAGAGGCTGAAGTTTCCCCAATCTTCTTAATGATCCAATTATTTGGCCCCTGAGGCATGACCAGACCATGTGTTCCATCACACTGCTGGGTGGTGTTTACAGCCCTAGACCCAAGGCTTGTGGGTACAAATCCCCAGGCGGGTGCTGATTGAGCGACAGAGCAGACCTTACCCTGAAGCCGTTCCAGTGACATGCAGAAAAATGCCTGGCTAACAGTAACTTAGTAAGTCACCTTGGCCGAGTACGTCAGTCAGGAAGACGATAAGAATAGCTGTCCTCACACGGCTGTGCACTCTTTACGCATTTCAACGCTCATCTGTGTTTTTATTGCACATTGAAGAGTGATAAAGTTGCCCATGCTCGCCCTTAGCTTCTAGCAGGCCGCCAGCCAACACAAATAAGTACAGAAAAGCACTGAGAAAAAAATGTTCATGATCATAGGGGGAAACCAAGAGGCTAAGAATAGAAAACAATAAAGCCCATTACAGCGCCAATGATGAGGGCGGAGTCAATATCATCAAAAAACTCACAACGGGATAATTAGACTGTAACCTTTCAAGCATTGGTAGTACGTAAATGCTTTGTGTTCGTATTGCATATTAAGACGGTTCTGGCTATCACAAGGTGAAATTAGTCCAGAAGGTTCATTAGGTAAATTTTATAAATAGTATTTTTTAAAAGTATAAATAGTAAGTATAAATACTTAAGTAAATCACCGCAAAGGCTGCAGTTGTTTTTATGCAAGTAAAAGTAACCGATATTTAAATGCTGCCCAGTCAACTCTCTCTAACTGGAGTATCTACCCTATATGTGTCTTGTAGCCACGGAAACTCACTGACTTGGCAGGATTTGGTATGATCCAAGTCAGTTTGAGGACACTGCCTTTTGAGGACATTTCCTTTTGAGTACATCAAGCCTCTGGTCTTGTGGGCCAAGTAGTCTTTCCCGGATGGCATAACACACGACACCAGTCAGTCTCTTAACATTGACTCTGTTCATCCTTTTACAATCTTACAAGGCTGCCATCAGTCTTTATCAAGGGTCTGACCCTTTACATTTATTTAACTCCAACATACCGTTCTTAAGTTTAGCATATGTTTTGTCCTTGTATAATTTCATATATATCAGTAAGTATTTATTAATAATAAAAATGATATCATGGATTTAAAAATGGAGTGAAAATATTGAGATTTTTCAGATACAATTTTTGAATAATAACTAATCTAGTAAAACATGGTATTGACCAATTCACACTGCATATACAAATAAGTGTAGGGTAATCTTGATTGCGTAGCACTGTTAAGTAAAAAAAAAACAACCTAAAATCCTGTGCGTTCATTGTCTAGACTTTCCACAAGCACAACTCTTCAGTGCCTTCACCGTTTGCTAATATTAGCTAGGCGTCTTCATGAAACGACCACTCTAACAAAAGCCTCTTTGCCTGTCTCCATATGCAACTCTCAGTGTCACCATCTGTTCTCGGTTTAAACACCAGATTAGAGTTAGAGCTCCCCATTAAGTACCCATGCTCCTTCACTCCCCAGCTCATTATGCTCTTGCCACTTTCCTGGGACTGCTTTGCCGATTCACCTAAGCAACCAGCCACAGCCTTGCTTCTCTGCCCTGGGCCTGCAAGGCTGGAATCCACACATTTAACTACCAATCCTCTTACAATGTTCATATGGTCCATAGCAAAGCTGGTTGGGAGGTTGGGCACCTCCAAAGCTAAGGGCGAGGAACCGTGAACTAAATTAAAGTGATAGACGAACCACATGAACGGAAATCCCCTGTTGGCATTCTTTTAAATTGTCAACAGTAAATTCTGGACAAGATTATCTCCGGATGAGTAAGCACTAGGAGACGCACGAGTTACAGCAACGCACCGGGATGTAATAGTGACTAAACCAAAACCCTAGCTTGTGTTTTTTTATAATGCACCACCCTGCCGCATGTTAGCCCTGCAATAACCTGAAATTAAATCTTTTAAATATCTTGCTTTTGCTATTTCATACAGATGTTGTACTGGCCTCACAACTGAACGGATTTTTGTTTAAAAAATATTTTATTTAATGGCTGGTGCTATATTGCGTAGATAGGAAGAAGGGGATGAGTTCAGTACACTGTCGCCAACAACTCAGTAGGGAACATCCAAAAATACTTGTCCTGAATGCAGGAATGTTTTTAAGATGAACTTTCTCATCAGCGTTGTTGCTACAATCAAAGTCCCCAGTGAACACATCTGTGTACAAACATACATTGGTCAGTTTGGTCTTTGAAGCATCTAAATTTGCATGGTATAAAATTCCTGCAGTTATACGCTACACATCTTGTCCTGAAAATGGTCATAGTGTTGGCAATGGAAAGCTAGCAGAATAGCTGGATTCTGGGTTACTTAACAGAAAACTACGGCCTAAAAATACCTGCGGGGAGAAAACGTTACCGCTTAACAAATTTGTCAATTTTACAAAAGGAATTATCCAAGTTTTAAAAAGCAAAAAGGGTAACTAGGTTACTAATCATGATATTTTGTTTCAAAAGAGCTATATTTGAAGTGCTACAAGAGCAAATGAGCTCATTTTACCACCCAAAACCCACCTGGACAACTACCTACAGCTCAAATGCTTGGCTGCTGTGTACCAGCAGCCTTCCCGCACAGCATGTGTTGATTGCTAGCATAAGCCAACGCTTTCAACAGTTGCGTTCACCCTGACTCAACCATGATTGGAAACAGCTTGGCCATGTCTAAACTCGCCAGTGCCAGTACATAGGGCCTGCGTTAGGGAATAGATTATCACCACAATGCCTTAAAACAGACAAAAGGGTGAAATATTTTCAATATAAACAGCCAACGACTGAAACCATCCGGGTGATTATTTTCAATCTTCTGATTGAGAACAACCCGTGAGTGGGGTGGGCAGGGGGGTACCAAGTTGCCACATCACTTTTGGGTATGTGGTGGCATCTCACAAACAAATCATATAATTCTCAAAAATGGAACACATTTTAAATAACTTTCAGTTTCTCATCTGAGCCTCGTTCTGAATGGACAGTTTACCAGCATAAACACATACTTAGAAATAACGGAATTTACACAGGCATGGAAGACATGGAAATGTTTCTAGTGTGCTGTGATGCCAGGCATTTATAAATCATTTAAATGGACACAGAAATGAGTAGCGAAAGGGTTTAGCACGTACATAAAAAAGCAAATCCTAGGTAGAAGACATACATAGGGCTTTTTATATTTGCAGGCAGATGATCTGACGACCACCTCATGCCGGCGCCTGGAATTTCACATGCACTCTGTGGCTACCACACAATTTCGTAATTTCGGGTCCAGGAAAATGTGATAAGGATTTCAGTAATAATGTATAAAAAATGTACTTTTTGTTAAAGTAAGCTGATTCATACTTCGCACAAAACAAACACAGGGAAAACAACTTGTATATAAACTTAATATAAATATAAACTTGCATATATAACAACATATACGGTGTATATAAAATGTGAATCCTTTGGCTTTCACGTGTGTACTTCAACTCATTTTCACATGCTTTTAATGCTCAGTTTAAGAAAATGGTCAAGTAAACCGAGGCGATTTAACATAACCACACAAGAACAACTAAATCAACGCAACTAAGCCAGTGCCAGTCATTTCGATTTGGAAATACAACACCGACTTTTATAGCTTTTATGACAGGCAAGACAACCACTCCTTTAACCTCGGTAAAATAAATAGTGAACACCCTTATCCGACAACATAAAAACCTATTCAGTTTAGTATCGACCGCAACAAAAGACTGCAGCTAACTCAAATCTCACCCGGTAGCTCTACACATCAAGTTTTAATCCTCGTTATTTTAATTTAAACAATAAATTGTTGGAAACAAATGATAAAATTTATGTTTTAGTATTTAACTGTTTACTTTAAAAAACATTGCCCATTCAAAAATATTTTGGACGGATTCATTTCGCCGTGACCTCACTGCCTCGGTGTTAATAGCTTTTGGATGACACGAGTTAAGAATTTCTCAAAAGCGCTGAAGCATTCTGCAGTCAGTTTGAAGCAGACGAGCAAGTCGGAGCACAGGTGTGGAGGAGGTTTCAAAACTGTTGGCTATCTCAACATTTTGTTTAGCCCCGGGGTATAAGAGAGTAACGTTGTTCATCCACTGTGTTATTTCCCGTTTAGTATACGTTACCGACGCTTAATATTCAGCAGGGATATGCGGAGTTAATTGCATTATTTTTGAGTTTTTTATTTATTTAAGAAAATATAACAGCACGCCATTTGTAAGCTTACAGCGAAACGAATAGAAAGAATGGTCAATATTGGCACGTTTTAAACTTCGCCACACATTAATATGGCCATTGCATTAATTTATACAGTAACAGAAAAATCATAGAAAACGAACCGCACGGAAATGTGAGAGGTAGATGAGAGGAAAACCACTTACCTATTTTCAGCCAAAAAACGATTCACTTGGCAGTTTACGTGTCAACCTTTAGCACATATTTTGCATTCAGTCAGGTTGGATGGTGCTAAGAGTAGAACCCTGTATGAACGCCCAGCGCACAAGAAAAAGTTATAAAGGCGAGCGAGAAATTGTACTGATGCGAACACGTGAAGTTGCTCTGGCGCTTATGAAATTTATTACGTTTTTTTGTTTCCAAAAGGTCCGCCTCACTCTCTCCCTTTCCGCCAAGAGCATTACGCCCTCTACCTCTGCCGGTGTGAAAACGGAAAACGTTTACAGTAGGCAATTTCCGAACCGACCTATTTTCTACATACAAAATCTGACACTTGCGGAGAATTAATAAATATATTGATCACCTTTCAGCATTACAAAAGCAAATTTTAGTGAGTGTCGTGATATACAAGTTGATACGAATGCGAAAAGAGGTTTTGCCACTGATAAACAAAATAATAAATATTATATTCCAAAGTGTCGAGTATGCATTAGAAAAAGCATAAAAATCCAACCGTAAGAAAAAAATCAAATTTTAAATTGGTTAATTAGAGTACCAATCCAGATGGAAATACAGTTTTTCTTGGTTTTTACAATCTTTCTCTACTTTTAACTTAAAAGGCGGCAAATTGTGCATCCAGTTGCCCCACTAGTAGCACATCTGCAGAGAAAAATTATTTTTTCACAAAATCCAAAACGAAATAATTAGGGGTAACTAAAACCCTGACGTAGGTTGGCATAAGTGGCTAGCGATAGGTCTCTGTAAATACTGCTCTCGAAACAACTGGCGCCGATCCCCCTTTAAAACCTACTAAGTTTCTGTTAAGAATATTCTCCGCCTCCATAGCCCATCTCTTAACCACGTTACCAGAGCCAGAACACTGAGGGTGCTATCGGGAATTATAAGGTCAATAGTTAGTTCCGAAATACCATCGCTAAGTCATGTGTGGTGCCTAAGTACCTAAGCGACGGGTTAGCAGATACATCGTCACCGGTTCCATTCCCCAACTGTCTAGAGTGAGAGAATGTTTTTTGTAAGACAGCAGTGAATAAAACAACACATTTCATTTAAGATTAAATAGTGATACCTCTCAATTCAACTAAACAACTATATACAGCACAAGTAGATATATTGTATTAAGTCAGAGAATAAAACTACCAACGTTTGCATTAAACAATATCCTTACACCTCACTTAGTCCAGGGACTCGACCCGAAAACCTCCAACTCCAAAACCCAA
>JAOVYW010024039.1:21400-34442 GCA_025775045.1 Hiodon tergisus | reverse complement strand
CGTTTGCATTAAACAATATCCTTACACCTCACTTAGTCCAGGGACTCGACCCGAAAACCTCCAACTCCAAAACCCAACTATTTACCGCTTCGCCAGAGCAGGAACCGAACCCAACCTGCAGAAATTAGATGGATTTAGTTGTTCTACCGATTTTCGTTGATAATTATGCATTTTAACTGGCGCCACGTTTGGCACCCAACTGTACCATCAGTAGTATCTCTGCAGAGCAACAATTGTATTTTTTCCAAAATCCAAAACAAACTATCTCTGGGGATTATGTTACTCGGTCACTCACGGTTACTCCCAAAATAAATTGAACTGACTAATCAGGTGGCTGTATTAATTAAACAATGAGAGGGCTTTGTAAGGGGTAACCACGACCATGTATGAGACCCAGATATAGTATGTTTTGGGGGGGGAAGCAATTGTTGCTCTGCAGATGGAACAATTGGTTTCTCCAACTCTGATTTGCAATCTACAGTGACAGAAATGGTGAATTTGTCAATGCGCAGTGTTTGCAGATTTGTTTAACACACTCCAGGTGTCGCAACCCGTTAAATGAGAGGTTTTCTACAATGCATCAGCGGGTGGAGTCCCTGTGGTATTCGAGTCAACCAGCGCTCATTTTCTTTTCACCCGAACTATCAAAAGCACAGGGGCTGAATAAAAGTACCAACTTTTTCGTAAGATTAACTACTGACAACTCACTAAACCATAAGGGAACTAGAACTCCAAACCTCTAGCACCATAGCCCAACTCTTAATCACTGGAGCACAGGCAGAATGCTGAATGTGAGTGTTCCAGAGGTAACTAAGATTATAACATAAACCAGAGGGTTTTTAAAGTCAAAAATTAGTTCCGAATATTCCCCTTTGGTAGTGTAACAAGCTAAACAACAGGCTCTTACCCACTGTACTACAGCCAGAACACTGAAGGTGAGTGGTATGTTTTTAAAGAAATGCCAGTCATGTGTAAATGCCCACTTAGAGACACTCTGTCTTCAAATCATATCAGGCACCACACTCCAGTGCCAAAATGGAACTCTTAGCGCTTTAGCTATTATTTAACTAGTCGAGAGAGACCTTTAAAAGGGCCAATTTATGGGCGCACAAGACTAGTGGAAGTAACATCTGGAAGATGTTTTAGAAATTCAAGTTTGCCCTCTCTGCAAATTGCAGTTGTTAAAATGCAGTTTAGAATCAAATATTGGCATCAAAGACTAACTGGTATAAACTGGGGGTCGTTGTTTGTCATTAGCTGCATGGAAAGTTTCCAATTTAACACAGAGATGGCACTGAAGCCATTCCTCGCTTCGTCTCAATACTTACCTTTTCTGCATTTTTCCTCTGGTGCTGCCGATGAATTATATCGTGTTGATGCATTATGTTCGTTTGATATTGTGCTGGGCTTTCCAAGGGATAACCAAATTTACTGATTTACAGGATTAACCTGCTGGGAGAGTAAAGGTGTACAGAGACCTTAGCGGTACTAAAATGTTCGAACATTAAACAGTTGCTGAGCTAAATATGCATAGTGAATCGAGAAAATTCCCAATAGAGAAACACTTTATTTAGCAAAAAAATCTTTTATACATTTTAATAATTTAGCTGACGTTTTATCGCTTTTATCCAGAGCGATTTACGGAAGTGCTGTAGTTTTGTAGTCTGTGAGAAGGTAGAAAGCTAATGCTGCAAAGGAGTTAACATGCATAACTAACACATAAAACCATCAAAAGACGAGAAGAGTCGGCTGGATGTTCGAATGCGTAAGGGAGGGGCCACTAGGCGCCAGGTAGTGGAGGATCGCAAGGATCAGGCGGGGATGTACTCCCGGATTAGCGTGCAGTTAGCCAGGAGCTGGGCTGTTGGCTGTGGTAGCTCTGTGATTTCAACTAAAAATGTTGTAAGCCTAAATTAAGTACATATTTGGCTTGTTGGCAGTATTATTTTATAGATATTTACCAACAGTACATTATGAATTATAAGTAGTCTGCTAGATTGACTGATGACAATAAAAAGGCAATTCTATTCAAGTCTCAAAACAGTGAGAGCCTTATATTAGTCAACAGTAAAGTACTTTTTACAAGTACATTAACGATTGTTTTACGATTAACATTAACTATGCTTGTGTTTTTTTTAAATGTCATTATAAAGAAAAATACACCACTGAGGTAATAGCGTTCTGCATTTCACAGCAAATACATCATCAAAGTAACTTAATAATAAACGTGTCAAACTGATTTATCAATTTGACATTTTGTTCGTTTCCTTTAACAAAATTTATCTAGTAATCTTATGTAGCTAGGTGAGCGGGTATCCAGCAAAACCTGTACTTATGGCACAAGGAAATCGCCTCAAAGTATATTACATGTGTTCTTCCTCAGTTCCGTACACAGAAAAACGCCTACACGTCCCAATAGACGTTCACTCAAACACACACATATGCATACCACGTGCTTCATTTCAAGTTTCCCTGATGTTACAGGAAGTCTTCCTGATGTCACAGGAAGTCTGCTCACATTTTCACAACATAAGAAGTCCAGTACCTAATATTTTGAATACTACTTCTACAATGTAGGTACCTAGTAGTATTATTATTCATTATAAATTAATTTACAACCGAACAAAGAGAAGTTAATAACAGCACTCTTATCTGCGTGAGTAAAGTATGCTTTGATTTAGACAACAGTAGTAGTAGCTAGCATGATGTCCAGCCAGCAGCTCATATTTAATTACTGAATTTCGAATGTATCTAGCAATATGGAAACATAATTAAATTCGTATTTTACTCGGATGATATCATGTTAAACACCACACTTTCAAAGAAACTAGCTAAGAAAAGAGGAAAGGGAAGAAAGAAGGCGCGTGGGACAAAAAAAAATACTGGCGAATTAGTGCTCGAGGTCGTTGGGTGTTTATTTTCCCATGTACAGCTAAGTTCGTATTCAGCTTAATAAACAGCTGCCCGAAGCATGTTCTATTAAACTTTTTAAATGACCCCAGCGAGTAACTTTTTTGATTCGAATACTTGTAAAAGATTCCATTAAACCAGGGGTTGGTGGGGGATTTAAATCGGGAAATACTATGTTGAAACCAATTCACAGAAAATATCGCTCGACTGTTGAATGCACTGTCCAGGAAAATAACGATTATCACATTGTAACATCTGATTCACCTACTTCTTAAATAGTATGATATCAAGCAATTACCCTGTTGATTTTTAAGGAGGGCGTCAATAAATTTGGACCTTAAATATAGCGATCCTTTGCCCTTTTCTGTTGTATTAACACTTGCTTTAGAAGGTGGCTGAATTAATAGTTTACCCAAAATGCCAGCAGTGACTAATGTTGTTCAGTGTTAATTATTACTGGACCATAAAAACAAACATTTCCGCTTCTTATCACTTAATCCAGCGGAACTGACATAAACATTAACATCCCTTTTTGAAGTTTGTCTTATGCATTTACATACTGTGGTCATGGAATTCACGTGTGGTCTTTATTTCAGCTCCTGCATCATGGAGCCAACAGCATCTGGCGTATTCTGCAACAGAATGCTTAGCATGGTCAACTCAGAGGATGTGAACGCCATCATCCAAGCTCAGAGACATATGCAAGTGACTGACTGACTGACTGGGAGCTGTTAGTTTGCTATACAAAAATAAATTTATTGGAATGGTTCCACTAAAACCCAAATCAAAATGAATGCACCAAATATTTAAATGGTCACACATGCACGCACACACACACACACACATACATATATCTATCTATCTATATATATATGTGGTTTTGATATATGAAAAAAATTGTTACTTTTTTTGTACGTTTGTTTGGATCTACTTTGCTTTTTAAACTCTATGGTACTGATGCTAACTCTATGGTTTTGTGTGCGACTGAACTCATACCAGGCTGGACCGTTTTGAGAAGACCAACGAAATGCTCTTGAATTTCAATGGACTTTCCAATGTGCGGCTCCAGCAGATGAATGAGCATTTCCTGCACCACACTCGCACCCTGGTAGAGATGAAAAAGGACCTGGACAGCATCTTTAGGAGAATCAGGTGCTGCCCCCTTCAGGATCACAACATCATTGCCTCTCTTCCGCAGCCACCCCCCTATAGTTTTTTACGTCTTGGGAAATTGATTATTTTTTTCATCTGTGTAGTACTGACTTTGCATGCAATATCTAAGTTAACATTAAACAGTCAAAATCAACATAATTTATACCCTGCAGGATGTTAAAAGGGAAGATTGCAAAGCAGTACCCAGAAGCTTTCAGTAGTGAGTGCCGTTTTTAAATTAATCTAAATTAATTTTATACTCTTGTCATTCTGTCTGTTCAATGTACATCATATTTTCAGAAATAGAAAATGTGGTTTGTGTTTTAATTTTTGCTTGCTTTTCACTTTCCTCCCTGGCTTGCAACACACAGATGTCCATGAGTCTCCCATTCCAGAGGACGACGACGAGGAGTTCGACCCTGTCCCGCCTAGCACGGCAACAACTGTTACAGCCACCTCAGAGCAAAGCACAGAGTCATGTGACACTAGCCCTGACATAATTTCACCAACTGTCAGCCACTGCTCCGAGGAGTTCTCCCAAGACCAGCCAGAAACGCCCACTTTGGATGTCCTGGGCATCCCAGTTTTGCAGGACGAGGGACCAGATTAGGCCCAGGGTTTGGGTTCTGTAGGGGATGGGACTCAGACAGCTACATGGGAGTGAGACTGCTTGTTAGGGGCTGATTACAGCATTTTTTCTTCTTCTTAGCACACGCCTTGCTTAAAGATCTCCTGGTGTTAGAGGACAAAAGGCTATGCTTGCATTATGCTCTTAAGGCACCAGTTGCGGAAAAACTTGAATTTGTCTTTTCACAATAAAGGACTGGTATTCAGCTACAGTTGTAAGCGTTGTAGGCTTTTCATGTATGTACATTTTCTTTTTTTTTAAAGTTTGGTCAGCAGCATTTTTTTGTTTTAAGGATTATGCAATATTTACACACTTAAGTGGGTGAACACAAAAGTGTTTACCCACTAAAGGTTATGTTTCTATTTATAAATCTTTAAATATATCTATTGAGGAATTATGGGTTAGTCTATTTTTGTTTAAGCTTTAAAAATAGTTATTTTGGTTCCAAAGTTCTAGTTAGTTATTTTGCTATAACAGTGTCTTACATGAATTGTCATGATTTGAATCATTACTTCAATCGCTCATTTAGATAGGGCATAGGTCTTTTAAATCAATAAACAAAATACAAAAAACTATTTACAATGAATCCATTTCTCATTATTATATTATGTTTTCCATTGTGACCAATTAAAAAAACAAAATAACCTGTTGTATGACTCTTTCAAAAGTACATTTAAAGCAATTTTGCAAAACTGCAGTTTCCCGTTTAAATATAATGTATAGCTTCACCCACGATTCAAGGCAGACGGACGGATACCGTCTTATAACCACGAGTTAGACATACTTAACGAAAGAGGGCGCTAAATAAATAAGGGGAGCTACAATATCACGGCATCACTGCGACTATTAAATGTCAAAATTCTACGGTAGAAGGAGGTTGAAAGGTTATTCTGCTGTAGACTGATAGTGACTAGCTATATAAAAAAATTAGCCGTTTACCCGAATGGAATGCCTTATTTCTCACGGGGTTACACTATAAAGTCCGATGGTTTATGAGTGTTAAAATGAGCTTTTAGAGGAATGCATTGACTTTAACTGCCGTTGAACCCAAAGAAGGATACGAGGGCGGCACAGATTTTAGACGCATGTACCCGAGGTATGATAACGAATGAACTTGTAGCCAGCTTGCTAACGTCAGCGTACATTGTTTTTGGCAGTGGCAGTGGCAGCGGCAGCCTATTCACTATGAGGAACGTCGGATAACCTGATCTTGCCTTATCTTAGTTACTTTAATTCAAACGGCTGATGTTGATTCTTTTTACGTTTGCGTTGCATGCCCCATGGCGTAGTAATAGTAATTAAAACGCTATCTGGTTATACTTTGTCATAAATTAAGGTTGAATGTACTGATACTACTTGTATTAAGTGAACAGATCTAGATGTACTTGTACTAATCGGTAGGTAGGTAGCTAACTTGTTAGTTTAAATGTGAGGTGATAGCGAGTTACCTTTTTAGGCATGTTGGCTACTGGTGTGATCTGGGACTTACTTCAGAAACACGATATCAGGTATACTTAAGAATAATGCTTTAAGACCATTAATATCGATGAAAAAGAGTATTTACTAGGTACATCACGGAAGAAGCCCTCCACCATTAGTAATGACACTCATTTCACGGCGAGCCGTTTATTTCCGCGAACCAAACGTTCCAAATGTCACGTGGTTGTGATAAAGCAATGGGGAGGAAAATTGGAACACCCAAACGACAGTCCTTAATTTTCATAGGTAGTCAAAAGGTAGCTAATTGTGAACAATGAATGTGTCTAGGTTGAATATATGAAGGAGGAAGTGGGAGGATTCCCCTGAAGATGAGGCGATTATACAGGAAGAAAGCTCTCAGTCTGGTGAAAGAATTGGATGCTTTCCCCAAAGTTCCAGAGAGCTACGTGGAGACCACAGCGAGTGGGGGAACAGGTGAGGTTTCAGACCCCTGCGCTTGTGCTAAATGTTGGTCATGCATTCAGTTTTTTTTTTTCTCAGCAAGGTTCAGTATAAATTCCCTGTCCTCTTTGACACTGCGAATCAGATCACATAACTGCTTTTAAAGTTTTATTTGGTTTAGGTTTTAGGTGTTGGGAATTATGGAATGATTGAAATGAGGAAAGCATGACCTACATAAACCATGGCGCTCTGCAGTGGACCCACATCCACAATGCATTATTTTAGGTCTGCAGATTAATAGCCCAGTAATATTGGGTTTTTTTCAGGGAGGGGGGTGAAAGTTCGATGTTCTGCAGATGGTAAAATGGCACTAACAAACCAGAAACAAATGGGTGTCAAAAACATGAAACGACCATTGGTCACAAGACCTCAGGTGCTGAGAAAAAGAAGAAAAGAAAAAAACCCAAGGGGAAGATTCCCACTCCTTGGCGATCAGCAGGGTTCCGTGTCATTTCTTGTGTTTTGGCAAATCGGCGATTTTAAAGGTTCCTTTACATCTATCCATCTTGTGAGTCGTTGGATGCTTTTACTGAGTTGCAGTTCATAGACACGGCCAAACTCGTCTGCATTCCATCTCGATTAATTGTGCTGGACTGATGGTCAACAGTAAAATGTATCTGCTTTTATGTGGTCTCATCTGCCTGCTCCCATCTCTGGTGTTTCCCTCCAATCAGTGTCTTTGATTGCCTTCACCGCCATGGCTCTGCTAGCCTTCTTTGAATTCTTTGTCTATCGGGATACCTGGATGAAGTATGACTACGAAGTAGACAAGGATTTTTCTAGGTATGTCTTCGTTTTTAGCCTTTGACCAATTTCCGCGAGACCGCGCCTTGCCCTTGACGCCTCACTGGCCCAAACGGACAAGTAG
Organism: Hiodon tergisus; assembly: GCA_025775045.1. NCBI lineage: Eukaryota > Metazoa > Chordata > Actinopteri > Hiodontiformes > Hiodontidae > Hiodon > Hiodon tergisus. The sequence continues at coordinate 26,943 of JAOVYW010024039.1, read as the reverse complement.
TCTTGGGGACGAGCCAGAATCTGGTTCTCAGTGAGGCCACACTCGGGGTTTCCAATCTAGACCATAAAAAGGAAAGGCAGAACTGTAACAGTAGACAAAATTATGCATTCAATTGTCTAGTTTAAATTATTTTATTTTTTTGTTTAGAGCACAATAAAGACTATAAACTGGCAGTCTAGTTCCGCATGTACCACAAACAGTTATTATAATTTTGGTACTGGACATATTCCCTTTAATTAATAATACAACTTTGGGAGCACAATTGTAGTCAATCAGAATTCCTGAGAAATTGCAGACAATGTCGAACTTCCTTTATGCTTGCAAATCGAATCTCATCTAACCTTATTCTTTTGTCTTTCAGTAAATTAAGAATAAATATAGACATTACTGTTGCAATGAGATGCCAGCGTAAGTACTTTTGAACCATTACTCAGTACTTGATTTTAAGAAGATTCATGTTGCGTTGTTATGTTAAAAAAAAAGAATCGGATGCCTAATGCAGTAGGTGAGGGATTAGGGGCCAGTGTTTAAATCATGCGTTGGTCCTGAAAGTGCCAAGAAAGGCCAAATTGTTGCTACATTATGAATTCATTCAAAAATGTTAAAAGCACAATTGCCCACTGTGCAGCACCCCCTCCTGTATAAAAAAAATGACATTTTCAGCCTGATCATGGGATATGCTGTGTAGTAAGGAAGTTTTGATTAGTTTTTATTTTAACGTAGATGTTGGTGCAGATGTGTTGGATTTGGCAGAGACCATGGTAGCATCAGATGGCCTTCAGTATGAACCGGTGAGAATCGCCAATTGAACTCCACCTACTTTTCTCCTGTGGCGTGAGAGCTACTGTTAGACACTGATTCAAACTGGTAAAGCATGCTACTATACCATATTGAAGCAGTCTCGAGCTTCGCTGCAAAGTTCATTTTGTCACTCGTTGTTATCGTTGCAGGTTATCTTTGAACTGTCTCCTCAACAAAGACTTTGGCATAGGTAAGATTTTCACCGTACTTTATTTTAAAATTTGGAATTTTTTTCAATGAATTTTTTCAATTGAACTGAGCGTGGTGATCTTGCTCATGTGTACCTTTTCACCCTCATAGGACCCTGCTGCTCATACAAAACAGGCTCCGGGAGGAGCATTCTCTTCAGGACGTCCTGTTCAAGACTGTGTTAAAGGGATCCCCTACTGCCCTGCCCCCCCGGTTGGTCCATGCATCTCTGAAGTTTGCCGCTTGACCAGTGATAAATACGTTGTTAAAACATGCAGGCGTTAGTGTCTGCATACAAGTTATTGAGACCAGGGTTTTTCCACTGACGTACTACTATCCAACAAGCCTTGCACCAACTTCAAGAACAAGTTCTGTTATTTGTAGCTGAAGTCGGGGAGAATATTTAAAACATATAGTCAAAATGAGCTTCGTTTTCCTAAGTGTAGAATTGGTTCAGGGGAGATTCTTACAAAAACTAGAAACTGATTCAATGTGACTGTGGCCATATGGGGGGAGGGGGGTTATACTCCATCTTTGCATGCTTCTCATCCATCTCTGGCTGTGTCCCTCTCCAGAGAGGACTCCCCCACTCAACCGCTTGGTGCCTGCCGGATACACGGGCACCTCTACGTCAACAAAGTGGCGGGAAACTTCCACATCACGGTGGGAAAGTGAGTCGAGCAGGCCTCCGCTGTGCTGTTACCGCCGTCTGCGTCTCGTCTCGGCCCGGCCCGTGTCTTCCTGCGCTTCTCTCTCTCTCGTGTCTGATTGGCCGCAGCAGGGTGTAGATTTCAGTGGCACACGCCTCATCGGCACCTTGCCCCTGGCGGGATCAGAGAAGGGGATAATCTCGTTAATGCTCGAACGATTTGCCGTTTCCAGCGGGGGATTTGGGTTCGTTTTGCGATGAACTTCTCACCTGAGCAGGTGTTTGCGCTTCCGTCCGTCACCATGCCCACTCAGGACAACATTCGGTCCCCTCGTTAGGTCGTTAATTGTTATCTGGTGATGGAGAAAGCAAAAGTGTTGTAAAGGTGAGCAGCGATTATACGCAGAAGGGGGAGGTGGGGTGGATACTGGCCATAGGAAAACGGATTAATTTCCCGACAAGTTAATCCGGTAAAACTGCAGGGAAATCAAAGGCCGACTTAATTGTAAAATAGACAACCCCCAGGCAGAACTGGAGTCTGTACAACTCGTCTGTGTTGAAGCGGTGAGGTTATGTCACTTGAGTTAAATCCTAGAAAACAGTGTGGGCCTTGCCATGCTTTACACCAGCGCCGTAAACCCCGTCCCGTGTAAATGGATGAACGCGTGAACCATGGAAAACTGGGAGTTAATCAAACGGTGTGTGTGAAATGTCTGCTGGCAGTTCTTAAGTAATTAATCGCCCGTCTCCCCTGCTCACAGGGCTATCCCTCATCCCCGGGGCCATGCACATTTAGCCGCTCTTGTAAGCCATGAAAGTAAGTATTGTTAAACATACTAATAAGTTGCAAAGAGTGTAGGCTGGCCTCAGGGTGGTGCCGTTTCCTCTGCTCAGGTAGCAGGCACTGTATAATATAATTTAACGTTGGCTTTGTAACAATTCATAGAGAGTTCTTAGTTTATTTCTCCTCGGCTTTCAAAGACCCAGCAAGCTCTTTAAGTAGAACTTATGGAATACAGACAGTCTAGGCCATTCCTGTGAGTGAAAAGCCTTACTAAATTAGTCAGAGACAACTTATTTTGCTTGTCGATCTGGCAAAAGAGTTCTACTTATAACTATTGAAACAAACCGACAAAAACAACCTGTTTGAGCCATGGCTGGAAGATAAATTCCGATTTGGTCTTTATTGTAACCTGAATATTACTACGACTTCAATGCGGTTGAAGCAGGCCTGTAAGTGATGGGCTTTGATCTCTCAATTGGTTGAATGTTTGTAAGTGTTCCCTGCTCTTCTAACTACAAGGATCAACCTATTCTTGCCCTGCAGCGTACAACTTTTCCCATCGAATAGACCACTTGTCTTTCGGGGAGGAAGTCCCAGGCATCATAAATCCCCTGGACGGCACGGAAAAAGTCTGCTCGGATCGTAAGTTTGCCGTTCCTAAAGCGCTGTAAAACCCAAGGTGACATTCAGAGAACTCGGTGCGTTTGCTGAAAAGCCTCAGAGGATCGGATTAAGTAGCAACGGAAACATCGGAGCACAGTGATCACGATCAGCGCCTAACTTGGCAGTCGCCACATTGATAAACCGATACCGTTCGGGCGAAGCACATTCTCCAACTACTGTATGTGCACAGTGGGTGGACTAATTTCTTATGGTTGGACAAATGATTACATTCTGTTCTGGGAACAGCACAGAAAGGGATTTCAGGGAAGCTGATTTAGTGTGTACTAATCAGAGCTGCTGGTTTCCCCACGCATCACTTCAGCAGTGATATTACATTTATTAGATTTGGAGTGGGCCTGCACGTAGTGATGTTGACAGACGAGGGCTTCCATTTATGTGCCATATTCTTATTAGAGACTTGATGTCGCGCTTGATATTTTTGATATCCGAATTCATATTGGTCAGCCTTCTATTCGCCATAGGTGGTAAAGTGTTTGAGCATTTAAATGAATAAAGCATTTATATAATTCCAACCTGCAAGTGTGTTCCGTTTCAGACAACCAGATGTTCCAGTACTTTATCACTATAGTGCCCACCAAGTTGCACACGTACAAGATCTCCGCAGACACGCACCAGTACTCGGTCACTGAACAGGTAGGTCACAGGCTTGTGATGCTTTGTCGAACCCCCTCGCTATGGGTTTGTTGGTCATTACCCATCAGTCACAGAAGTTGGTCGTAGGGTCGTTAGTGTGAACCAGGGTCACGACAGTAAAGGTAAAGCCAAGCCCACCAAGTACGTGGCTGAGTTACAGGCAGACTCAATTTTATATGCTTTGTCTGTAGTTAAAGCGTGTGAATAAGACCAGTGCTTTAACAGGGCAATGTTTTTAGTGGACTGGACTGCGAATACGTCCAATACCAAGACCCAGACTTGAGTTCTGCTACAGTGAGGATACACGCCTAAAGTGCAGTAGTCTTGTTTAGTGAAAGTTGGCAGCATAAAGTGAGTGCCCGTCGCCCCACAAGAGTACACCTCCCGGAGTTCTGCGGCACGGCCCACGATAGCACAGATATGCTACTGTAGGATTAGCAACATCAGCTCCGCACTGGTCCCAGAACAGCCTTTCGCTGTTCTTGCGTTTCCTCCGCAGGTGTTTGCAGTTCATTAATCTTTGTGCGTTTTCGGCCTGCTGACTCAGCGGGAGCCCACACGAGTTGCCGTTACAGAAGCACCGAGCTACGCCTTGCCCGTTTGCTCTGCCTCTGTTCGCTCGCAGCGCTGTCACAAAACAAATCGCCGCCCCGCATTTGTTTGACTCGGTTACAAATAAAGACCCGGTGTTTAATGTCTGCCGCCTGCGCTTGGCTCTGCAGGAGCGGGTGATAAACCATGCCGCGGGCAGCCACGGGGTTTCAGGGATCTTCATGAAGTACGACATCAGCTCTCTGATGGTGACCGTGACCGAGCAGCACATGCCACTGTGGAAGTTCCTGGTGCGCCTGTGTGGGATCATCGGTGGGATCTTCTCCACAACAGGTGCGCCGTACGCTTGGTCACCCACCCAATGTAGGAATACAAAGGACGCCTGAGGTCCAGTAATGGGTAGCTTGGGCTCGCCACTCCTTTGACACAGATGCGACCAATAACATGTTGTGCCAAAACATCACGACAGTGACTCATCGTTTCGCTACTCTGCCCTTACTGACAGGCATACTCCATGGGCTGGTGGGCTTCCTAGTGGACATAGTTTGCTGTCGCTTCAAACTGGGAGTCTACAAACCTAAGGAGGTAATGTCTGATTTTTATGGCTTAATTTACCTGCCTTGCATATCTTTACAGTTCATAATGCAAGTTACAAGACTACTGTGGTATGATTATTAAGATCAATGGGGGAGGGCTTGTGTCTTATTGAATTGAATAAGAGTGATTGAACACCGGTAACTCCACTGCTTCTAATCTCTTTCTGTCTAATACCAGACTGAATTAACTGGGCCACTGCAAACTGCAAACTGAATTCCAAGCCCTGTCCACTCTATGGCCTCAGTGTAGACTTCCGTCCAAGCCCTGTCCACTCAATCCTCAGTGTGGACTCCTGTGAAAGCCTTGAATACACTGTGCTCTGTGGCTTCCTGCCGGTTCTGTACTTCCTCGCTCCTTGTCAGAACAGTATTGATTATAAAAACTTCCCTGAGAGTTGACATGGTCTAATGGAAAAGAGCACCAAGCCAAAATCTATGTTGTAGTCTGTAGTAGACCAGTACAGTACAGTAGTAACACTCAATTCATCTAATGCGCTCCGAAGTGTTCCTTGCTAAATAAAAATTGATCTAATTGGGTCTGGAGAAACGGTTCCTTTGAAATCAATACAGTGTATTCAGCTGGTTAGATTCAAGTCACAGTATATTTATCCTTTTAAAGTAAAATGTGAACTATCAATTAGAGGTTGGCATGTGT
>JAOVYW010024039.1:0-21300 GCA_025775045.1 Hiodon tergisus | reverse complement strand
GTTGGCATGTGTCCGTTTTCACCAGAAATCACTCCCAGTCCTGGAGGGCTGTCATCATGGAGGTCTTAATCCCACCGAGTGCTTTTAAGCACCTAATCGTATTACTCATTGTCCTTGTTTAATCAATTCAGACACTGTTTTCCAGCTCTCAGAACGTCCGATAACAAATGGACCAATAAGCTTGGTTAAAAACCATTAGTAATTGTCTCTACAACATTTAAGTTTAAAACCTCATTTATCTTCAAGATGTTTATCGCCAGATATTCAGAAAATGCACGAATCCCTGCAAGCCATCAAAAAAAAAAAAAAAAAGTCTTTCCTTGTGCCCTTTTCAGTAAAGGCTTGATCTAAAAAACCCATTTGAAGATCTGACTTCTAGCATGAATTTGGAGGTCGTATTTATTCAGATTTCTGTTCTTCCCTTTTTCAGGCCCGTCTACTGGATGGCCATGTGAATAATCACGCTCCTGTGCTTGCAGAGAACAACAAACATTAGTAGGGCCAGAAGAGACCCAACCCGTCCAATCCCAGCCCACCCTAAGATTTCTGTATTGTGCCAGAGGAATACCAACCACAGAGAATCACATTTTTAAATGGACCGGCCAACCACTTTTGTACGCTCAGATGTTCCTGCAGGCTGGCAGGGAGCGAACAATACAAACCATGACGGCTGGAGCAGTACTTATCCGGAGCAGAGATTTTATTTTTTATTTCATAATCCTCAAGACTAAACAAGGGTGGCTGTTAAATATATTGGCCATTTTCGGGGTACTATCATACACTGTCCCTTTTGGAGTTTTCCTGAATTTGTCTCCAAACCAAAATGGTACAATACAGCTTATCCACCACATTTTGTGGTAAATGGTTATACATTTGCAGCTGTTATGGTTATACTGCTGTACACGTTTTGTTTGTTGGGGGCGGTACAAATATTTGTATATTTAGGAAGAACTACATAATTGGACCTATGACTTTGGGTGTGTGTTTGTATGTTAAAGTAAATAAATATACCGTAAGCCTGCAGCAATGGGATATTCAATTTATTGTAACTGTTTATTTCTCCTCCAATATTTCCAGTAATTAAATGATGCACAATACTGGTCACTAACCAGGAGTTAAGCCTGTTTAGCTTGAAATTTTATTTAATCACAGCCTATATATTCTGCCATCATAGCCCGCCATTGGAAAGTTACCGACACCTCTTAAACCAACTAAACTCTGGTCCTGGAGGACCCCTTTGCGAGCAGGTTTTTATTCCAGCCAAGCAGCTGATTCGACTAATTATTGCCATAAAAGAACTTGACCGTTTTGCCCTGTATCTAAGTAGTAACTATAATTAAAGATAGGCTTGATAAGGGTTCCCTTAAGACATCCAGATATATTCAAAACAGATCTCAAAGTGTTGAATTGGCAACACCTGGGCAAAGACCTCTTTCTCAGTCGCAAAGTAAACTTCTTGGTGTTTGAGCCAAAGGTTTTCTAGCCAAGAGGGAAGACCAGGGACACTCAGAACAGGTTCACACAATAAGATTCCCTTTGTCTGGCTTAAGGCTAGATTACAAAGTTCTTAAACAGCAGATTAGTGAAAGTGTCTAGTGTAGTTTGTGAATTAACAAGGATTCCAGGGAAGTCACTTCTTTGCTTAAAAAAACGTCTGCAATGGCCTGAATGTTTTTGCGTTTCAAGGGCTCAGCAAACTATCAAACGATTTGTTAAAGCAATATTGTTCAAATAGAATGTCACAACGTGACGCACAAATTCAAGATAACTTTCCAGAGGGGGACAAAAAACAAAAAGACCTCATGCCAAACCGTAAAATGATTCCCTTAGATTCAGGGAAGTGCGAGTGAATTCCCGGGCAATACATATAGAATAAAACTTAAATAATAAAGTAATCTGTATGGAGCGAGTTGAAAGATCTGCAGCTACACCAATTTGCGGAAAGTTGGACAGTGCAGTACATGTAGTTCGTCCCCCATAGCAGCTCTCAGTCACGTGACTTTTACATTACAGTGCTTTTTGTCACTTGGCTCAACTGAAGAGTCACATACCCCAGAGGAAACCGATCTACTAAAAAGAAGCTTAAGATAACGAATATGGTACACTCACCCCGCCTGGTATTACCGCTGCTGTATTTAAAGGCATTACTATAATTTACTTTTTGCAATATATTCTTTACTTTATCGCAAAACAAAATATTATTTGAGTATTGTAGTTGGTATATAACTTCAAAGCAAACTGAAGTGTAATGGTAAATGTTATTTAATTATCTCCACACATTCCTTTTGCACTCCTGAATAAAACGCCACACAGGTCGAATAACGTTCCACCATTTTGCAACCACAATGTTTTGGCGTGTTGATGTAACACAATATAGAATTTGCGGTGAGAAGTGTTAAACACAGCACTCGTTTTTTTTGTGATTAAATATCCACCACTTAAATAAGCCTTCGTAGCGTCAACGATTGCCCTAAAATATTGTCTCCAGCTTTGAGTGCGAAATTTGAATGTAGCCTATGTGTAAAAATAAAAGCGTGTTGCACCTGTTGCTTAATCAGCGATAATCTTGGGTGCTCTGATTATTTAATGGCACGGGGTAGAGCTCTACAAATCAAATACTTTAAACACCCGCTTCCCCATATCTCATAAAGCCTACAATGTCCGAGTTATGTGCGTGTGAACACAAACAAACGAATGGAAGGAATTCACCCCGGCTGCAAACAAAGGTGAATAAAATGCTTGACTCACCTAGAGTAGAGTTTTTATCCCCGGTGATTTTTGTCGTTCTTTTCTTTTGGAGGAATCCGTCCCCATACGCGGTCAACCTCATCCCGTTGTTAAATTCAAAAGTTGATTTCAAAATAGACAAAAATAAGAAAGAAAACACAAGGATTCTGTAGGGTGTCTTCCAAAATCCACTCGCCAGACAATTACCTTGGTTAAATCACAAATTGATTATAGGCTGCTCAACACGTGGTTCGAACGTGAATACATAATACACGCAACTTTATTGGTGACTACAGTAACTTAGTGCCGTCGCCAAACGCTTAACACCAAAACACCTCTTCGCCCTCATCAACCCTAACCAAAACGCATCTGTTTCGTTTTCTATTTTTGGTCCTCTTTTTTTCCTTTCTATTTTTCCTGAGGTCTTCAGTGTCATGGTGTTATAGACAACCGTAAAATGCGTCTAAAACAAGATCCTTAACTTCCCCTCTCAAAAGTTCTCTCGGCTCCTGGTCTTTGCTTTGCGTCACATAGACCATTATTTTAGAAAATTACTAGTCACCAGTTATTCAAATGCAAACACACATCTCCGTACTCCTGATCATTTTGAAAGTGCGAAAAAAGCATTATCATTGTTAGTCTTGCAAAGATCAGCATTAATGGCATAAGGCGTTGATACTTCACAGTAGTTTGCATATGAGGCTATTGCAAGATGCTTCCCAGAATTCCTACATACTGGGGATGGTTTTGCTTTAAACTGTCATGGGCATCAGTTTGTTTACATAGACGCAAGAATGTCAGTTCAAATGCTTTGTATTGGAGAGTACAATGAAAAGATGATAAATTAATGAAGACATTAATTGAATCCTTATATATGATGGCCATCAAAGAAGCAAATGAAAATCATAGATTTTTATTGAATGGACCGTTCCCTCCCAAATGTTTTTATTTTTAAATACCACAAAACAAGACTGTTAAATGCAATTCCCTTTTATTTCCTCAGTTACAGTTTACAAGAGATGATTCACTGTTGATAAAATCACACAACATATCAAATTAATCATACCCTGAATAGAAAAGTACAGCCCAGCATACAAAAAGAAAGAAAAGAAAAAAATACTATGTTATTGATTGGATGAGGCCATACTTATTCCTGGACTATGCTAACTGCTTACATGGACAGCCTTGTCTCAGCAGTACAAATCAATCTGGTCTGGGTACAAATTCATGCAGCAGACAGGCTGTACATATGGAGTTTTTCTTTTTTAATTATCCATTTGTATAAAGTACACATCATTTGTGAAAAATTTAAATATTGACCACCTCATCAATTGCAAAAATGCATGCATTTATACAAGGGGGCAAATTTAATCTAGGTCCTCTCATGCTACAATTCAACCCACTCCGCCCAAAAAAGTACTTTCTAAACCGACACTTTCATTTTTGCAATGTTTTTGTAACATTATTGCAATGTTTTAAAGACACCCCACCACCTTCAGTCTCCAGTCATTAGGTACATAAAATCTGGTATACTTTGCAGGCATACCCTACAGAACCGTTTGTCTGTTGTTCTAATGACAACCAAGGCAACTTACCATGGCAGTTAAGCTCAGATGGCTTCAGTTGGCGTGCCGAGTGTGTGAACGCTAGTTTCGACAACATTTAAGACAATAGGGTGCTTCTCTGAAAAGGTGTAGTAAATGGATATACTCTGGCTCATATATCTGGAATGCTATATTCAACTGAAGGATAGTTGAGATCTCGACTTACTCTGTGTGCTCGTCTTGAAAATTCTACTGTTTTCTAAAGCTTCAATGAGCTGGGAGTGTGTATTTCCCAAGGTTGCATTATGTACTGAGCAAAAAAAGAAAAGTTGGAGGTTTAATTTTGAAGAACAACATTTCCAGTATTAATATTATTACAGTAAGTGAAATATCAAAAGCCATATGTTTGTCATTTGGCTTAGCCTACAAATCTGGTCCTGAAGGTCTGAAATACAAAATCCTAACTGAAGCGTACAAGGCTAAGAAAGACTGAATGTTCCAAGTAGGTCTATAAAACGACTAGTAGTAAATCTTTCAGGTCCACAGCACAACAGATGTGCAGCCGTGGAGGTGGAAGTACCCTCCTCCTATTGGCCCGGAGGACCAGTTTAAGTTAATTACACTGTGGATAAACAAAGGGACAACACCTCTGTGAAAATGGTACCTCAACTTGTATACTGGATATTCCGTTTGAAACCTGAGCCCCTGTCCACTTATTATCACCTCCTGGGCTGAAATAAGCTCATATCATTGGTTAGTTAATCCCTGTGGTGGTTGATATAACTGTGTTACTGTGTCCTTCACCATTCACTTTCTAATGGACGGATGTTTGTCAGTGGTAAAAAAAAATACTAAAGGAAAGATTTACTTTATTTTATTAATTTATTAGGGAAAAGGTTAACTGTGTGATACCTGGGAGGCAAGTAACCCTGTTCCTGGAATGCCACAATCCCTGGTCTTTCAGTAAACTGTAGCATGCTAGGTATCTTGATCAAATGGGCCAGGATTACTTAACACTACAATCTTGTGCAGCAGTGGCCATGATTGGTCCTGGCTCTTCATAATCTCACATTTTGGAGACACTGATCGAGAAACCGCGGAGAAATCAGGTTCTCTCCCCTTCAGTGCCTCTAAAAGTGAAGTACTTTCGACAGATAAAATCGAGTAATCAAGACCTGAGATAGAAATAAATTCAAAAAGATTCCCGCAGGTGGCTACTAGCCACGAAGCGTTTGAAATTTGGCACTTTATTAGGGTTAAATGTTCAATAGGAAACCAGCGGCAGAGCTCCGAAGCGCCAGGGCAAACCACACCTTCTGCTTGGTTTCTCATCTCTGTGGATGCTTTGTGGCGCTAGTGTTGCATAACGGCATGGGGAACAAAATGACCCATCTTAGCTCCACCAGTTCAAACACAGACAGGCAACATTCTGAAATGAACGAGAACACAAAAGACAATGCCTTACATTTTGGGAAAACAGAGCCGTTCTGTGCCCGTGTATTCACATGGGTATCTATGTATCTATGTAGACAGCCGTTAAGAGGGCGGGGAGGTGAGATGCATGGACAGGCGCTCTCCTTGGTTTCGCAATGAAGGTGTGAGAGCACCAGCAAGCAATGCGTGGTCAGGCGGAGGATGAAGTGCGTCATGACGACAGGCACACCCACGTGGGCTTTTACAGAAATCCTCTACAGTTTACTCACTTTTTGCCAAGCAATTTCAGAAAAGCAAGAGAGTACGGCTGGACGTTTGAAGACAGCATGGACGTTTTAAAAAAGCACAATGAGCGGCCACTGGCAGATAAGTTCCCATCAGAGTGCAAATAAGTTCTGCTTCCCATCAGAGTGCAACTTGACAATGTGACGTCATTGGCCGGTCATCAACAGAATACACACATACAAACAAACGCAAACAACATGCAGGCATCATGTCATGACAATCTGTGGTCCTACACAGACCCCACGGGTGATGAAAGAGTCTATCAGATGCTACATCAGGCCACAGTTTACTAAGAAATAACAATATAAAAGAATCAGTGTTGGAGGACCATAGTGACATCCTTCAGTAAGAGGGGTAAAAACGAGATTCTGCCCATAAAGGAGATAAGTCAAAACATAAACGATGTTAAAAAAAAATTTAAAAAACATAATTAGCATAATTAGCACAAAACATAAGTGATTTCAGATCAGATGTACAACTCAATTATAATTTTTAAAAGGGGTTTACTGTAAAAAACAAAAGCAGTGACAGGAAGCTCACACTAACAGGTTTCGGATACACTACAGTGATATAATCTTTGGGATGTTCTCACTGGGGATGCAGGCCTGTATATACTCCTCATTCCTGTAGTATCTACCATTAGCATCAACACAGATCTTCCCAGGAACTTGCTTTTTTGGTAACCTATATAAGAATAATGTTCAACTTTAAATATTTACAGAGCTTCAGTAAAACCCATCTGAATGCTTTTTAAATTTATTTTTAACTCGACCAACATTTAATCACTTGTTGCCCCAGTAATATAAATTGGAAAAAAAACTAAAAAACTCAGTGTGTTTCAGTACAGACTACTGTACATACAGGAAAATTGGATCCACACATTTAACAAATGAGAACCCATCATTGATTGTTCAAAACAGATTAAATATTATGATTCCACCTACTGGTAGATCTACAGGAAGCATTTCTTGTGACGAGGGTGCAGTTTTACCAGCTGTGCTGAACTTTCTGGCCTAAATTAAAGCATTTAGACCAAAATTCCTCAATGAGTTTGCGGTTCAACCATAAAACCACATAGAGCTCCTACAACCACCAACTGTTCTAAGTGACAACATTGTGTAGCTGCAAATACTTCAGAACTCAAGTGTTCAAAATTCAGATGCAATAACAATCCTTCAGGAGAAACACTTTCATTATTCAAGTACACTGTCACTGTTTCAAGGCATTGGGTTAGGATTTAGAGGAACAATGGGATTATGGGTACAAATGCACAAAAAGTAATAATACAATGGAATTGTAGTTGCATATATAATATATCACTTTAAATAAAGCCATCGCTAGAGAAGGAGTAACTGGTATTCTTTTTTTTGCTGAACAATGTCTAAGAACAGAATTTGTGAAGGGACCAGTGCTGACTGAGAAACAAGCTCTCAGCGCCATTGAAGCCATTTAATGGCCAATAGATCACACCTCCCGCCCCTACACCCCCCCGCCCCCCCAAAACCCGCCAACCCTCTTCCACACCACCCGTTTCCCTCTCGAGTTTCCTGCATCCCACAGGCTCAGATGGATCCAGTTCTTCTGGATTGTTTCCCGTTTGGGACAGGGCAGTGGGTGATCGGCGAGGGATTGGGGGACAAGGACGGGGAACGGGACGGGGGCAGGAGGGGCGGAGCACACCTCCTTAATTGTTCATGGTGCTGGATGCCCTGAAGTAGGACAGAAACTTGAAGCAGAGGCTCACCACAAAGTACCAGATGTTGCGGGCCATCTGGGAGCGGGCGATAAAGACACGCCAGATGAAGACCAGAAGAAGGGTGTTGAACGTGTAGCGGATGTTTCTGAGCCTGACGGGAGAGAGAAGGTTGGGAGTCAGGTCGACGTGTGGCCGCGCCTACAATCCACCGTGGCTGCGTGTCCACTCGAGCACCCAAAAGTCCACCCTTGGAAGTCACTTTAACATTAGTATAATCTCCTTTCCGTTAAAGAAATTGTCAATAGAAGATCAGGCATCAGGAAGCCTCAGCCATAATCACTGTAATTATTGACTGCTCAAAGGCATCCTGGGATGCTCTGCAGACTGCGGATGGGAAAACAAAAGGCTGTACTCACTTCCTTAGGTGTTGCCTGGCAGCAGGGATGTCTGACATTTCCTCATTCAGGACATACTTCTTGGTGCCGATGCAGTAGTTCTCAATATACTCTGGCCAATTAAGCTGGCGAACATCAAAGTTGAATGTCTGCATTTAGAAAAACATTTTTTAAATTAAGCTTGTGTGTCGAAGTCAAAATCCAATGAAAGAAAACTGATACTCTGTGTCATTCCAGAGACTTTCTTCTTTTAAAATATAATCTGCAATTTAAAAAAAATAAAAATCATGTGGTAATCCACATGCAGAGGCGAGGAAGTATGACTAGCCTCCTAAAATCCTTGTCGCCCTCAGGCCACCTGTCTCTTTTCCACTCTGCAGGCTGCACTGCTCACGTGAGAGGTTCAGTGCCGAGGAGAAGCACATCCCTCTCGATGGTACAGTCAGCCTGCAGGCGCCTGGGAACCTGTTTGGAGACGCTCATCGTCTCCTCACATTCCTAGAACTTAACAAGCCATGACATCAAAACCGATAGACTAAACTAAATATAGACTAGATTGGCAGCTGGTAGGTCATGCCTTCTTGTCCTCCGCCCCGAGCTGAGCCATCAGCATGTTCATGTTGTCCGAGTTCCACTCCCAGTCCTGGTTACTGAAGTACTCCAGCAGCCCGATAGCCTTGTGAAGCCTGTTGAAAATCCGCATCATCCTGCAGAAAAAAGGATGCGTCTTTTAGAGAGGAAAAAAGGAAAATACTGTTCTCCAGAAAGCAAGCTTCCCCGTTAAAGGACAATACAAAATTCCACACCCACTCAAGCCAAAAGCCAAAATTTTGAGGGAGGGTACAGTGTTTCTCTTTCTCTTTCCTTACTGTGGCTTCTGTCCAGAGAGACGCAGGTAGAGGTCATAGATGAGGGCAGGGAATTTGTGGCTGACCAGGACCCAGTACTGGTTAATCAGGTAGTTGGAGGTGATGTTAGCGTTGGGTCTGCGGAAGGCCTGCTCCAGGGGGTTCCTCTTGAAGGTGGACATCACATGGTACTCTGTGAACAAAGCGAGAGCGAAAGAGGATCAGGGAAAATATCTGCCACAAAGTACACACAGAGGGCTCTTTATGGGCCCACTGACCATTCCTTTGCTTAATCTTCCCATACGGTCTTTACCCTATTACAATCCTCAATTATGGTCTTAATGATGCTTATGCAGTCACTTATAGAATGACTTAATTAGATTATTGTCCAACATGGCCCATTCGTTCTGCTGTATATTTATTGGAGCAATTGAGGTTAAGTGCCTTTCTTAAGGGTCCATAAGCCGATTCCTTCCACGGCTCTTTCCTTGTTCTTTAGTTCCAGAGTGATACATTTACATGTTCAGTTTTACAACAAGTTTCACTGGCGAAATAAAGGGACTGTTAGCCGTTAGTCATGCCCGTCACTTGCCAGACATCTCCTCTCCATTGGTGTGTTCAGGGCAGTCCCTTTTCTACCCCCATCTACTGTCCCTTGTCTCTTGCATTATAACCTCATTCTAAAACTCTTTGTCCAAGCAGGTCGCTTCTTACGGGGTAGATAGTTATTGTCAATATGATATTGGTATATGATAGTTATTGCAATAGTTATGGTAATTTCTGTAATTAAATATGCTAATTAAACCTAATTAAAAATGTACCCAAACGGCGGTGTAATCGTCATTCACAAAGGAACCTGTCCACGTGGAAATAAATATTCCTCGGAGCAAGTAATAAGGCCATTCTCCGTCATGTTCCCCTGAGTCAGATAAAACCCTTTTCGGCAAAACACAGCCCCAACGCCAATTAATAAAACCGCAGCAACAGCAGCAGCAGCTGCGATGACGCTAAGTGAACCCACCATTGGAAAAGCCTTAAGGAGGCATTTTCTGCCAGCAGCTGCAGTGCTCAGTGTTAAAACTTCCCTCCTGGACCTGGGGAAGCTTTGCAGTGACGTTCTGGGCGTGACATACACCGACACCCATTGATAGGCTATTCGCTTACATCCTCTACTTTTATTGGTTGGCCAGCTTTAGAATCATCCAAGTGATCCTCAGGAATTACAATCATTAAAATACTGCAGTTTGCAAACAGCTGGTGAAAAATATGCGTTGACTTTGGTCACTGAACTCCGGTCTGGCTAATAACTGTGGTCAGGATAAAGCTCTAGCCCGAGTGCACCATCGAGTAGCTACCATCTCCTTTCCCTTATTTCGACTGCACCCACACCCCCCTTCATCATCTTTTTCTTATTAAAGCGATCCATCACACTGTCCCCCACCTCCCCAGCCAGCTGGTAGATAAAAGCAGGATGTCAACAAAGCTATATTACATAAGGCGTTTATGGAGTTGCCTGCATTAAAGATTAATAGATGCTATCCATATTAACCATGCAAGCCTAAGAGAATTTATTTCATTTGCAGAAATGAGACGGAGAGGAGGCGTACTCTGGAAAAGAACAAGATGATGTTGTTCTCTTCTGACCCATTGATGGCAATGGAGATGAATATGACTCCATTTTAATTTTATGAGCAATTCATTTTGATTTGATAAATTTTACTTCCTGCATTTTTTTTACACCCCCTTTTCGTTCCCATTGTCACATGAGCCTCTGCTTATTTGAACATGAATGAATGGTAGACGCGAACTCCTCAGTCTACCGATGAGAGGGTGGACCAAACCACACATTGATTTAGCCTGGCTAAATTCGTAGACACGAATGAGGAAAAAATTTGTCCTGTTTACATCTGTGTAACTGGAAACCATTTAACACCCCCCCAATGTCTGTGGACTGTCTCCCTTTTGTGCCTTTGACGTACAGAACATAAGACGTGCTTAAAAAAAAAATTAAAGATCAGATCAGATCAGATCAGCGGATATCTAACCCTCAACTAGCATGAGAGTGTTTAGAGAAAACCCACACAGTGGTAGTTTAATGGATGGCCACAGTCCTCTCTCAGTAGGAACAGCAAAATCGATAAATATATATCAGGAGACCCCACATTATGAGGGTAAACTCCCTTCCCAGAACAGCACTTCTAACAGAAACACACGGTCCCCATTTTGCCTGGATCCCGTCCAGCAGTGGGAGGACAGTATTTCTCTAGCTTGGCCTTTAGGGAAACGGCCATTAGCAGGCTCAGGCCAGCGAGGAGCCCCCACTGCTATGGTTACGCGTGGAAAGTGTTGTGGAAATTATTATGTTTGATTTTCTGTCTCTTTCTTAACGTACATTAAATGCAATAATACACTGTTGGATTGTTTCTGCTGGCAAGGTCTGACACTTTTGTCAAGGCCTCATTAAGCTACTAGCAGCCGGACCATGAGAACGAGCTATGGGAGTCTCAAGATAAGGTGTTCCCTCGGAGCTGTTTAGATTTCTCGACTCCCACCTGTCTGGCGGTTCAGGCCCCATCCGGGGAAAGGGTTGAACTGACCTCTCTCCTCCGGGAGAGCCGGGCTGTGGAAGGTCAATGCTAAGAAGGTTCTGTACTTTTCCATTGTAGTACTGTATTATGACGTGTTCTGTATGTGTATAAGAATGGTAGGAGCTCTCTCTCTTGCTCTCAGGTGGTGAGGTGGAGAGACCCTGTCGTGCCGGCCGACATTAAAATCTGATTCTGTACGAAACATTGTGTCGAACTACCTTTGGCAGACTTCGTCTCAAGATTGTGTCGAACAGTCTTTAGTAGCCTTTGTCTCAAGACTCTGTATCACCCCACTAGGAGATTCGCCTTAGAATTTCCGCGACAAAAGACAAAACAGGAAGGAGACACGGAAACTATTTAAGACTTGTTTCAAGTATGTGATAAGGAATCACATTGTGATTGCGTTGACCCAGTCATTTCCAGTAAAGGGATATCAAACCGGAGACGTGGCCCCCAGACATTCTCCAACCCTTGGAGGACGGCAGAAGTATGGGTCATCATTATACTACTTTGTGTGTGATATTTTATTATTATATCATGGCGATGTGCCACCAACCCAACTGTTCAAACACAATCAGCTGGGTTGGCAGCCAGATGTGTTTCTACAGCAGACCCTCTACACCAGCTAGCTAAGCAGTGGACAGACACCACACTCTGAATTCGAGGCCTCTCTCTAGCTCTCACAGTTTATTCAAAGTTTGTGACTTTGTGACTTTGAGTTTTCACTACAAAGCGCACCAATTGAAAATTGGAATTTGATGACTTTTTATAGTATGCAGTAAAAAGTTACCCACACATACATACAAATACAGAGATTCTAGAGTGATTGTATTTGAGTATTGTCCAAATCAGCAGACAATTTGATTTGATCAAAATAATTTAATCATGAGATATTTACTCGTCCACATATGATTAGCTTTATTTTTTACTCTTATCTGGGGCTGTGGGATTACTGTGCAATATCCCCGTTTCACAATCATAAATCAGAGTTTTCGAGACTGAGTCCATCTGGGAGTCATCTGATAGAAATTCCCAGGGTGCTTCACCAGTCTGAGTCACTGTGAAGTCCAGATTGTTTAATCTGAGCCTCTGGGGCCCGGTGTTTTATTTCAGTTCCCCCGATGCCTGCAGCGTTTAATCCGAGTTGCCTCGATACGCAGGGGGCGCAGATTATCAGACTTCAGCTTCCATGGCAACCAAAAAGCCGTTCAGAGCTTTCCCTTTTTTCTTAATTTTCTTTTTTAGATTTGACTTTTTTTGTCCTCCAAAGTTGCTAATGTTCTTGACAAGCATGAGTTCAAAGAAAGAAAGAAAGAAAGGAATCTCAAGCAGGTTTGTTTTTTTCCTAGTCAACGGAATTCACCAATTAGTCAGATAAACTTCAACATTGTCGGCGACATATTCAGAAGTACCCTTTTCTGCCAGTAGGCTGCGCAGTGGCCTCTACCTTTAGTTACTGATCATTACTAACGTCTTCAAACACAAATGAACAAAAAGCAGAAATAACCAGCCATTTTTCTATCACAGGATAAATTTATAAATATCAAATATATATATATATATATATTCTCATAACTCAAATTCTTGAAGGAGTCTTAGAATCATCCATGACTGTAGCTTTCCTACAAAATTGACCTCTAGTCTCCATCTGATCTTGTTGATCTGATCTACATCTGCCCTCAACATTACTGCAGAGCTTTTGAAACATTACGTGTGGACAACCTAAACACTTACCAATCTCTCCCCAATGGAAGGGGTTAATGCCGCCTGTAGTGCAGTTGTACACCAGCGCAGATTTTGGTCTGAAAAAGACAAAAGGGGAAATAAATGACTGAGGAGAACATTTAGTACACGTATCCACAGATTCACCTCTGCGTGTCTCATAAAGCTTTTTCTGTTCGGCAAAATTATTAAATCAGTGAGTTCCCGATTCTCTAAACAAAACTAGTCAGGCCGAAATGATATAATTAAAAAAACGCATAGAATAGCTCAATTAAGGGCAAATCTCCTCAGGAAACAGAAGTAATGAGAGGAACAATTCAGACCCCGCTGCCCTCAAATTCATGCTGATCACCCTCATTAAAAAGGACTATGAACGTTGCTGCCGCTAATGTCAGTGCAATGGCCCTTCTGTGACTCCTCCATAGTACAGGTTAGGCCCCTTGGGCAGCACAACAAACACATGGCTTCTCCAAGGAGATTATTCACAGAATAATATCTTCACATAGTATGCCTAAATGGTTCATGCAGGACGACAGATTCCTAAAGCGGCGGACCCTTCGCGGTACTATTTACTTATTTAATTCACCTATTCACTTATTAAAACTATTACATTTTTATTTCTGCATTTTCAGGAAGAAAAATTCCTCTAGGTCCGAGCCGGTGTTGAGAGGTCATAGTGATACCTATGCACAGCCGTGTACCAGCCAGCAGCCAGGGTGAGGTTGATTACAACGTCGACGGGGATGAGGTCGGCCACCGCGTCATTGTTGGCCCGCATGGTGCGGAGGATACCCTTCCCCGCCTGGAGAGCGCCAGAGGACCCGAGAGACAGGACGTCGAGTTAAAACAGGATACACGCTGTGCTGTGGAGAGGGCTTTCTAATCTCAGTCCAATCAGTGCCAACGAGTTTTTTTTCAGCCACTTCTCGTGGGCAAACAACTGACGTCCGGTTTATAAATGTGCATCAAGATACCCAAGAAACACATAGGCCACGGTGCACTCACAGCAATGAAGACTCCACTTGGTCCATTGAAGTTGTCTATCCAGCCCTGAGGAACAGAAAACAAGAAGAAACCAATTCAGAGAGACCTGAGGAAGGTTTTGATGACGCTGTTGGCCTACCGCAAACCCGAACAACCGAATCGACAGAATCCTCCCTCAAACACAACCCATTCTATCCACAGCATCTTAGGCGTAAACACAAAATCAGTGAGAGGTATCCAATCACTCTTTGGTTCCCTATTACTTGGTAGGGCTGTTACCTTAAATCAGAGGCCACACAAATGACATTTACATAATTCAGCTACAACGTTATAGGAATGTTCTATGCTCACTGGCCTGCAGCCATTAAATATGCATTGCGGAGTGCTTGTAATAGACTGTGATGTGTGTCAGTCTGTTGTTCATTATCCACATGCAGCACACGTATCCGGTGACACACTCTCACAAGAACGCGTGTGGCGTGATGATCCGCTCCCAGGACTGACGCTCCGAACACAAGCCCATCCGACCAGCGCCACAGAAGAGGTCTTGGGCTTTGTTCTGGCCACAGGGGAACATACAGGCATCACCCGATCGGGTCATCGGAGCCCGTGCCAGGACAACCTCCAGCTCTGGAGTTGCGCCTACAGCCACAACAGATCCAGGACAGCGACAAGGCCCGGTATTTGGCCAGATGGCGCGGGACCGGGTGACGGTAGGGCATGAGATGGGGGCCTGGCGAGGCTCACTGGGAAGGGCTCCTGCCAGCTGAACAGAACAGCACGTCTCTGACCTTCACTGAGGCATGGACGATAACGTTTGAACCCTTCCGAGGATGCAGAGGTTATATTCTATCTAGGATGCAAATGGACGCATTGCCTCATCCTCTCTTATTTTAGCGGCTCTTCCCGCCGGTGAGATTAACTAGGAGAGGCACGACAGAATTGCTTTCTTGTGTCCCGGTCTGACCTGCCTCGCAAACCCCCAGAACCCAGTGGCTCGCTGCCTCTATCGGCTATCTAATTAAATCGTGTTCCGATCGAGTGGGAAGCCTGGGGGCGGAGCTGTGGGGAAATCAGCCTTTTCCGCTATGTCCGCGCGGGAAATTTGACTGCTTCCCCGGTTACCCTCCTCCTCTTCTTCCTCCAGCCATCTCATCTCCGAACATCGGAGCGCGCACTGTCTCACGCGGATAATCCCTCGGTCTAGACGATCCACCGCGGGGTCAGGGCAGGACTGTTGTGGTTGCCGTGCTGATAGCGTCACCCTTTTCGGGAGGGAAGGGGGAGCGTGTGGTGACACAGAACGACGGTGAGACCAAACAGGAGGCCTGGGAGAGAAATACGATCCCACTGATCCATTGACTGTGCACTAAAATTAATTTCTTATGTCTCTTCTCTTAGTGATTGCGACTGCCAAGGCAGCCGCGCTTCGCGGTTTTTTTAGAGGCTAGGGAAATTGCCTCACCAAAGCCAGAATGACAGCAATGCGTTATGTCTCCTGTTTGTCTCCCGCGCTCACAAATGCACACAGAAACTCTTAGTGGAATCCACAGGCGTAGACGCTTAGTTTCCAGTACATACGAAGGAGATTTATAAGCAAACCGCTACTACACTGGACCCAACCCCCCCCCCCCCCCCGGAATGCCGCATGCATGCCCATTTTAAAGTGCCCCCTCAGCTGTGGGGCACCATGTCTCCCCCATCTGGATTGCATGCTCTGAGGCTCTCTAGTTTCAGCCCAGCTGTTTCTTCTGGCATTCCTCTGGTATCTTCAGCACCTGCCGGTGTCGGGCCCGATCCTCCCAGCAGGGCCGGCCGCGCGACGGCTGCAACAGCCAGTTAAAGGAACGTCGCAGGCGTTTCCGGGTTTTCTCGCTGGGCGAAAATGTGGCACGCGCGAGGTTTTTCAACTGATTTCAAACGCAGTGTTTTCTAAATAGAAACGGTTCACTTTCATCGGAAGATAGATATACTTGCGTGAAACCGCTTTGACTGCGTTCTTTGCGGTTTACATCCGGAGGTAGCTTTGGGAACACCACTGACCTTCGGTTTTTATTGAACGGCTACAAAAACGTTTACGTGTTTTAGAACGGAATGTCATTTTGGATCCTTAGAGTGAAGTTGTTTTACCGTGTTACCAAAGTAACTTGGCCCTTAAGTACATTAAAAAGCCAGCAACACCTGCATAGACACTCTGCTGGCAATGGTATTGGAGCGGATGTGGTGGGACTTGGTGAGCGTGGGGCATGAGATGGCGGCTCACCGGGAAGGGCTCCTGCCAGCTGGCGCCCACGATGGAGGGCCGAATGATGCAGATGTTCAGCGTGCTGCTCTCCTGCTGGACCACGCATTCGGCCAGCGCTTTGGTGAAGGTGTAGGTGTTGGGCCGGTCCCCAATGAGGCGCGGGGTGATGTCGCGCACGATGCTGTCATCCATCCACCTGGAAGAGAGGCAGGAGGCAACAGGGTCAGTGACAGCGCTCGCAAACGCCACAGATCTGCAGCGATCACAAGGGTAGAGAGAGCGAAATCAATTTGGCATATACATGAACAGAACCGACTTTCTACATCCACAATTATCTGAATTTGTTTGCTGTGTAAACAACCTTTGGACAAATTTTTTCAAAAGTACATTTTTATCATTGACTTTACAGAGCACGATAGAAATCTGGTGAGGTAGGACCTCTCCGGCACGCGAGGGCGAAGCCGCAGGGTGAGGCAGGGTGTGTGCGGGCACCGTCGCTCACTCTAGGGAGTCGATGAGCTTCTTGGGCTCCACGGGTGGGGGGTAGATGACCTCGTCAATGTGCCGGCGGTTGCAGTTTGCATAGGCGGTGGAGACGTGGACGAAGGCCTCCAGGTTCTTCATCTGTCGGGCCAGGCCCAGGAGCTGCTGGGTGGCGATCACGTTCAGCTGCAGGGCGTGTCTGAGGGAGGTGGAGGCGTGACCCCGTGTCACCAGATCTCATTTTGCACATACCGCACTCAGAACTAAACATATACTTAATATACATCAAATATTTTGGGAGCACCCATTTGAGCCATTGAGTGTCTTTATCGCGTGCCATTAGCTATTGTGTGAATCTGTAATGGGGGCCTGTCTACTAATGACAGGTGGTAGTCGAGACAATGCCGGGGTCACAGGAGGACGGCTTGGCAGGACGGACATCCGCACGGTCCGTGAGCAGCTTTCTCCGAGTGGGGAGGGGAAAAAATGAATAAATAAAACAAAGCACATGGGAAAATGTTTTCCGTTTGATGTTTTGGAAGCTCCTATTGATTTAACAATTGTCTTCCTGGAAAATACTGTACAAAATAATTTTCCAAAACATGACTGCAGCTGACTTTTGTTCGCTGAGACACCATCTGAAAATTCTCGCAGGAAATGGCACCTGGAAAATAAGCCCTCTTAAGATGATTTTTAAAAATCTGTTGGAAGTGGACAGTGCACGAATAGCTTGCAGAGAAAATTAAAACAGAACTAAAATCGTTACTGATTCCCCAGAAACATATTGATTCCCAAGAAGGGTTCAAGTCACTGGCTGCTTGCTGCAGGCAGTTACAGTGTAATTACGCAATACTGGATAGTGAAGCACGATACCTGGGTGACAAATCCGAAAATACTGAAATAATAATTTGAACCTTCCTGATTTTTTTGGTACTCATACCTTCTGAAGCCCCATCCCTACTAGAGTGAATCACTGAGGCCCTTGATTGGTTCTCCATGTTGGATAGTGTTGAAGTAGAGGGAGACAATGCTGTGGGGGCGGGTCAGTGGTTTTATGGGCATGTTCGAGGAGACCCTTACTTGAGTGGCTCGTCGAAGCGGATGGTTGCGGCACAGTGGAAGACAACGTTGATGCAGGCGGTCAGCCTCTCCACGTCCTGGGGGCCGATGGCCAGGCCCGGCTGCATCAGCTCACTGCTGATGGGCACGATCTTCTCGTGGAAGTTCGGGTCGTCCTCCCGCACGCGGTCAAACAGCTGGGAGAGAGACACAGTTTCGTTATTCATATGCTCGCTCTTTCTTTATAATGCCTGGATATTTTCCTTAGGTCTGGACATCTTTAAGTCACGATGGCTCAGAAATCCATAAACAAATCAATGAACCAATAAGCCCCCCCCCCCCGATCTACAATACAGTAATACTGTGCAGTGGCTTCAACAGTTCCATCTGAGTCACCAGTTTAGTTAAATGATGAGGCCCAGTAACGTTAGATTATTCATTATGGAATGGCTGACTGGGTAAATATTTGCGCTTAACCAGTAGGATCCCTCTTACCAAGCACCATCTGGAAGTTCTCACTGCAATGTTGGTTCTGGACTATTGTCATCGGAACATTTAATATGCGGTGTACCTTACTGTGACTCACACCATGGGCTGCTTTTCCGAAATATGCACTGCGGTGAACACTGCATTGAGGCCAACAGCTTAACGGCAAGACGAAAAGTGAATTTATTCCATCACTGAAATAAATATAGTTTTCAAAAGTAGAATACTGCAGTCAAAACCGTTCCCCCCACCCCTAAATAAAGTGGAATAGCAATGAAAGATCATTAACAGCACACAATGGCTGAACAGCCCGTCTATAGTAGCCACATGCTCATGGGAACTGCTTCATTTCTGCATCTCAGACGTTAAGCTAGGTTGCCCTTTCAATCTAGTCTATCTCATCTCATCAAACAGCTGAAAATGCACGAGCGTCCAAGGGGATGCCTGCAGATAGAGTTCCGTTATCAACACTGGGACCACCTGACACCTAATTGTTCCTCAGAGGACGAGACCTAGGTCTGTCTATCCCTCCTGGCCATATGTGCACATTCCAGCATGGCCCAGTACAGGGTCAGCAGGGGGA
Organism: Hiodon tergisus; assembly: GCA_025775045.1. Lineage (NCBI taxonomy): Eukaryota > Metazoa > Chordata > Actinopteri > Hiodontiformes > Hiodontidae > Hiodon > Hiodon tergisus. The sequence goes on along the minus strand of JAOVYW010024039.1, from coordinate 2,221 downwards.
CATCTCGTCGCTGCATTAAAGAGAGCTTAGAAATTGAGATAACGGCCACGCAGGGTTAACGACTGAAAAGGAAGGCACTCGCAACTGCACTGGGCACACAGCGTTACGCTCATAAAATATGACCTTTCAATGTCATTTCTGCAAAACAAATCTTGTTGTGACTGGTGATAACATTGGAGAAAAGGAGATATTCCTGAGAACATACTGTCTAGTGGAACAATGAACTGGCATCAACTTCAGCCCTAACCTCGCTGCTCCCATTAGATTGAATGTGAAAGAACGAGAGGAGGAGTGACAAATACGGTTAATACCATCTTTGTTGAGGTGTGGGGGGGGGGGGATACGCTGGGATACGTGCAACCTTGTCTTCCCTACCTAAATTCATCTCATATCGGGTCAGAGTATGAAGTACGACAGCCGGCAGCCTGAGCCCCTGTTGTAGTCATAATTTCTCCCGTTACCACTGCAGTCTGGCAGCTCACAGACAGGCACAGACAGGGAGATCCATGAACAATATTCTGATGTTTATAGCGGATTTAGTGAACCCCATGTTGGGGTTTTGTTCAGGCCTGGGCGGTGATGCATGACACAGCTGTCTGCAGTGGACCCCACCCTTCCTTACCGCAGCCGCGACTGAATGTAGCGTGTTCCCACCGGAGGGAGCCGGAGAGGGCTGTGGAGACTCTGCATCCGTAACCCTTTCACTGCCACGTCTCTGAAGTGGCTGCAGGGGAAAACGCACAGCGCTCCACGCTACATCACGTTAACGTCGGCCATCAGCATTGAGAGGAGGCCCTATCGGGGTCTTTCTGAACATCCCCCCCCCAGCCATACTCCCCCTGCAAGCACAGTGGACAGGATCGGCCGGGTATGCAGCTGTAGTGAGCCCTCTCCATGGTCAGAATATAGCTGCAGACGGACGTGGAGCTACAGCTGTTCCCATTGGAGCAAAATGCCTTTCTCTTTTCAGACTCGGTATTTATGTGACTCTCCCTTCGGATGCCGGCAAGTCACCCTTGTGAACGTGCACAAAACGGATATTTGTTCTGCTGCGGGGGGGTTTGCCTGCACATGCTCAGAGCTCACAGAGCCCTGATGACACCATACAGGAAACAAACCAACATTCTTCAGCTCCATGTTGCTGAGGGCTGTTCCGGGACAGGGAGTTCAGCAGCTGGATCTGATTGCATAGCCCAGAGCAAAGCAATGATAACCTATGGAGTATAAACCTCGTTCCTACCCAGGGAGACCAGGAGGAACAGTCAGTTTGAAAGAGCTGGTTTAATAAATAATGTTGCAGGGCCTAAACAGCGCACAGTCAACATTTCCTGATTTGAAACAAAAGAAAGACGTTCAACTTCTTTGTCCCACATGAACTATTCACAAGCTTCTCTAGAATAGGAAATGATGTGAAATCTGTTGACCTGAGTTCAACTTCCTTTAGAGGCTCGGTAGCTAGGTAACACAAATACAACACACCCACAGTTCTGGCGTGGACTACCTAACCACAAACCTCAGCAGGCAAACACTCAAGCAGGCTGCTTAGTCACTGGGTTGGTGATCCAAAGACACAAAAATTAGTTCTACAGAAAAGAGAGATAACATTGCCTGGGCATGCTGGAATGTCAGAGAACTCAAAAATCTAGATCTTTAAAACTCGACCAGACAAATACAGAGCCGGGAAAAATAGGAATTCAGCAAAGCCTTTTGTTTGAAGAGGACAAGCCCTGCTCTTTAATCTCCAAAAACGTTACCGCAGTACACGTCTAATTCCTTGGCTTAATCACCAGCCCCTCAGATAACATCTGTGTCTCAGAGCACTGGCACTGCCTCAGCTCCACTCTCTGAGGTCAGAACTAAGCTGGCAGTGGGGCTTGCTGGAGAGGTCAGCGACGTGAGTCAGGCCACGGGGAGAGAGACCGGCCAGGGTGCAAGGCATGTGTGTGTGTGTGTGTGTGTGTGTGTGTGTGTGTGTTTTTGTGTGTGTGTGTGTGTGCATGTGTTTTTGTGTGTGTGTATGTGTGCGTGTGTGTGTGCGCGTGTGTTTTTGTGTGTGTGTGTGTGTGCGTGTGTGTTTTTGTGTGTGTGTGTGTGTGCGTGCATGTGTTTTTGTGTGTGTGTGTGTGCGTGTGTGTGCGCGTGCATGTGTTTTTGTGTGTGTGTGTGTGAGTGTGTGTGTGCGAGTGTGTTTTTGTGTGTGTGTGTGTGTGTGTTTGTGTGT
>JAOVYW010024029.1:19553-31821 GCA_025775045.1 Hiodon tergisus | reverse complement strand
GAGAGAGAGAGAGAGAGAGAGAGAGAGAGAGAGAGAGAGAGAGAGAGAGAGAGAGAGAGAGAGAGAGAGAGAGAGTACGCATTGAAAGTTTTCAGAAGAAACATGAAGTAAAATGTGCGATTTTTAAGAGTATATATTAATTATTTTTTATACTACTGTAAATAAGGGGTTCGTGTTCTGGGCGCTACTCAGATTATTAAAATCTTTCAAAGCTATTTCAAATCCACTGGTTATTGAAGCAATGATATAATTACGTCAGTTTTACTTTAGATATGTATATACTTTACTTTTTTATGTATATATTTTAACTAACGTTTGTATTTGTTGTCATTATTAATATTATTATTACTGTTACTGTTGCTGTTGCAAAAAGCATCGTAGTTTGTGTTGTCCAGTAGGGACATTTGAGTACATCGATGATGAACATGGGACATTTACTACTGGTTCCCCATGACCGTGCTTAACAAAGTTACTAATTGTCATATGTTACTTTATATAATTTGAGATTAAGCACCAGAATCCTAATACCAGTCCAGTTTTATTAACCATGTAAACAGGTGCAAGACAATGTTCACAATGTTGAAACACCCTTTGAATGGCTGAAGTTTCAAAGCTATTTTAGAAGTGAAGTGGAAGATTTAAATACTGATAAAAAGGCAACTGTCTTTATTTTGTTTCTGATTGACACATAACCTTGTTCCGAATGTTTGAAAGGCATGTTTTATAATTGAGTAGACTCCAAATTCTCTTTCTAAATTTTCTTATTTGAAAACAAGATTGTTGTTTGTCGTCAATGAATATGAATATTAAAAGGTTTACAATGAAACACGCCATTTATGAAATAATGCCCTGGTAGAGTGACAGTTTTTGGATAGGGTGTAGCACACAGACGTATACTTGTGACAGAGGGGTGTTTTCCATGAAAGAGGAGTTATTTTAGCTCCAGACATGTTTACATTTCTGTGGTCTAGCCTCTAACTTTCCCTCTCTCCCTCTTTTTTCTCTCTCGTTTCAGAATGCTACGCCATGAACGTAGGCCCAATCCCCTCCGCTCCTAGACATTCCTGAAGTCTGCCAAAAAACTAAAAGAAGGGAAAAAATAATAAAAGAGACCTGCACACACACAGAAACACACACATACACACACAGACCCCCAGGTTTGAATCAGGAGCCTCCCTCACCAAAGTCTCTGTGGAGGAACTTCACAGTTCTGCTTCCTGTTGTTTGACCGAAAGAAAACGGCATGCATAATATTTTTGCCCCCTAATATACTTTTTGAATTTCCAGTATTGATTTATATTGACTTCTGTTAACTCTAAAATAGCAGGGAGTATTTTGCGAATGGACAGCCAGCAACAGTGTCCTACACTCCTTGGTAAAGTTGTTTGTAACCCTGGAAACATTCCACTGTGCGATCAGACAAGCATATTTGAAAGGACGCCTTGGATGGTTTTGTTTTTGTTCACTCGTTTTTATGGTCAAATAATGTTTACCGTTTTACCTTTCCGTAAAACAAACTTGCATTTCTCAAGTTTAGATGTCTCACTGCTGAATTTAAAATGATCAACTCTGCTCTCTAAATATGTGCTAAATATTAATACATCCACCTTCTCCCACAGATAAGAATCCTATGAAGGCAGATATGTGGGTTAACTGACGAAACCAAACTGTGAAAACCAAGCATTTACTAATTCCCCAAAATGCACAGCAAGATATACTTTACTTTCTGTTTGGTCTTTTATTGAGCACGTGTGGCAGGTGTCTCGAGTAATGGTCAGACCCCACTTCATGGAAATCTTTGGAACCTGCATGTCACTGGACAATGTGTGGGCAGGACATGGCAGTGTTGACTTTGTTGTGATGGAAGCAAAGCAGAGCCCGTCCCAGTCCTGGGGAGACCTGGGAAACAAATATGAAACCATCTGCTCAGAAAGAATGCAGACACAGAAGACGATTCCTCCCGCTAAACAAACAAATTTTAAAATGTATTTTAAAGAAGATATCCTCTGGTTTGTGCCCTAAGCCACAAACCTAATCCACTGCAAGCATGCCTTCTTAACTTTGGAGTGACAATAAAACATTACGTGAGAGTGAGGATGGTCAAGTACAGCAATAAAAGAGATTCATGCCATCTGCTTTTAGCTATCGCTAAATTTTACACAATCAAGGGGAAATTAAAAAAACTGAAACTGTTCACCAAAACATTCCATGTTTACCATAGCAAAAGAGAATAATTGCCATGTTCTGGCTTATCCCTGTGAGACCCTGTGTTGCAAATGCTCAACAAAAGGTTAACGCTATAAGTCACATGATTACAAATGATAAGTTACTGAAAGAGAAGAGCATAACTTCACTCATCTGATCACAGGTACTCTCCCCCTCTGTGTGGATTTGTCAACATTGCAGGTAAATTATGGCTCAAGAAAAATGTATCTGTAAAATGAAAAAGGATAGACAGTAGTCATAAAATTTTCCAATATTATATTAATATTTTTGCAGCGGTGCATTTTTTTCAGTATTGCAAAATTTTAACTGTCGGTCATCTTTTTTTATAATCCTTCCTCCAGTTTTTAATTAAAAAAAAGAAAAGTTTTTCTAATGGTGAAAAGCTAATAATCCATTTTGGCCCCAGCGTGTCTATATAGCATAGTCATTTTCACAAAATTGCCTTAAACTCCAAAATTCACAAAACAAACTCTCTTCCACACCAGTGGAATACACAATCAGCGGTTGGGAATAACAGGGATAGGGGGTGAGATTCAGAAATTGTAATGGCTTTGATCAAACAGTCGCAACACTTGTCCATGTATTTAAAAATAAGTTCACAAATCAGTCTTGGTCTTAGTTAGTACTACGTCTGCTCGTTTACCCCATGCATAATGCAAAACTATACAGTGTGTTAACGAAAAATCTAAAAACCACAATTAACCATGTTTTAGTACGGTCAGCTCAAGTTGTTAATGAGATTTTAGAAATAAAGAGAGACAAAACTGAGAATTAAGGCAGTTACAGAGCAAGTTTACGTATCTGCAAAGGGCCTGCGTGCACGTGACATGGGGTTAATGTGAAGAAATCACACCTGATTATTCCTGTAGTAATGAAAGTAATTAGAGGGTGAGCATGCAAGCATGCTTCATGAAGCCTTCCCAGAGAAATACTTGCTTACTCTGGTACATTAATCAGAAGCTGGTCTTCCTACGTAACTTATACATGACCCGCCTTTGACACTTTTCTCTTGAGCTCATCCCATATCCCGGAGTTTCATTAGGCAGATACCATCGTTAGCCCAACTGACCTGCAAGGATCTGTCCCACAGCTTTGAGAGAGAAGGGGACAGAAACACCCTGGCTCTTGACGTTTCGCTTGAAGAGTCTGTTTTCGGTTGCGGGGGGAGGGGGTCAGAAATGTAGAGTCTAGACAGGGGAGATTGGATTGAAATCTGGAAGCCATTGACTCCAACTTGGAACTTGGGGCAGATTCTGTGCAGTGAAGGATCATGTTTCATTGCCTAATTATACATGAAAAATAGTCAGATCCGTTTTTTTTATATAGTAAAAAATGGCTGGGGTAACAAGCTTTCTGAACATGTTTTTATACACTATTTTAAAATAGCTCACAATTAATTACATTTTAATTTTTTTTTATAAATTAATTAAAAATATTTGCTTAACTGTGCTCTATTGACATTGACATTTACATTTACATGCACACAACTTTTACACATTTCAATTATTTGATTAAACATAGATTAAAGCAAGTTTCATTATTCAGTTCAAGATAGATAAAATCATCAGCATACGCTATTTATTTGCTTATGTATTTACAGCAGTTAATTACTTAACGTGGTTAATTATTAGCATTGCAGGATGATTTGGCAGTTTTACAGTTTTTTTTTTTTTGCGAGCCGAGCTGTCAAAGTGGTAAAATTTATAAATAACCAGCAGGGGGCGGCGCACTCAAACTATTTAAAAGCAACCATCGAAAACTACCTTTAAACACAGTTAAAATCAAACACATTTATCCAGATCTGCATAGATAAAATATGATTTTGAACAAATAACATAGTTTACAAGCATCTGCACTGAAAACTTTTATTCAAATTTCTGACTTCCAGATCTCAATTAATATATTCTCTAGATGGTATTTAGCAGTGATAGGTTTATTGTAGATTCTTTACTGAAATACTTTTGTTTTTTAAACCCCCCCCCCCCCATTATGCTTAGAAAAGGGGAACGGTTCTTATACACTTAAAGTTTGCATGAAACATCTGTTGTTCTGCATGGGGAAGCAATCATAAGCTCCTAACAGTCAAAGACACCAGGGAATGCGAAAATATGCAAAAACCATTCTATTTTTGTGCACCACCGATGATCTGTTTTAAAAATCATTCTGGTGGAGGGTTACGAGACAAGCAGCGGGTTGTGTTCAGGAGATGATTTTATAGGGAACTTTCTCACTGCAAATTCTATCCAGGGGAGCAAGATGGAGAGACCCTGATTGTGCTTTCAAACATCTCTGGGGATAATTATGTGAAGTACTTTGATTCTTTTTCCCCCCCAAGAAATCTGACTAACGCACTTTGTAGTGCTTCTGAGCTGGATAAAAGAATATTCAGGAGAACATGAAAACAAAACTAAGCCTGAATGACATAACATAATGACACAACACAAAAGTATGGGGCGTCTTTCAGGCGATAACTATGCCATATTCTCTGTTGGTCAACCAGCATATCTTTTGGTTTGAGATATTATGGTTTTCACATATATACACTGACTTACTAGAATATTTATTGATTTGTTAGCACATACATTTTTTGGCTGCAAATCATGTGATCATATGACATCAAAAGATCATATCACCTAATCATATGAAATATTGAGGTAGAAGAAGCCTTTCTTTGACGTAGTGTAGAGTTTTTCCCAGAATTATTTTTAAAATGTTTTTAAATGTTTAGCCTATTAATGGCATTGGCTAATGTCTGAATTAAGACAGGGCGGGTGAGTATGGACTCCATCAGTGTCTGCCGTGATACCCTATAGCTTATTACTGTGAGCAATTGAGAGGAAACAGTGATGAATAATTTTGGTCAGACAAAGATGGGTATTGTGCCATAAAGTCGCACTTTGCACATACAAATTGAAATAAAAGCAATGTATTAATATTTTCAAAGCTTTCTAGCTGGCAAGTTCAGAAATTAAATCTGGACACTGACCATGAGATTGTTCATTTCCCAAGCCAACTTACCCACACAAATTAGTATCTAGCTGGCTAATTTAGGTCATTACCATGAATTTGACATGGGACAATTGTCCCAGCTTCAAAGGTGCTTGGTGCCACCTTTTGGTTCAACGCCGGAATATGCCCATAAAAGGTAGGACGAAATGGAGATAAACTGATGTGTTTTATTTATGCATCAGCAAACTAACACCAGTTAAAAAGTGTATATGCCAGCAAACCAATATATACAGTACAAATCAATATATATGGACTTCAACCAATGCTAGGAGTCCAAATATATTCTGTCTCTGTTTAAAAGTCTTATTTAAATTAACATTATGTTTCTGCGGTCCAGTCCACCTGGTTACTAGAATACAGACAACTCCAAAATAAAAATAATAATACAATACTTTTTTTGATAGGGATATTTTCACTATGATCCCTTCTTCTCATCCATAAGATAAATATCTAGGGCAATAATAAGATTATACTGAGATTATACTGATCAAATATAAATTAACTTTCTCACAACATTATACTGAAGCAATCTGACATTTTTGCACAGTTACAGAAGCATAAAATATTGTATATAGTATATGTAGCACTAATGTAGTACTGGATCCAATTGGACAGGAAGTTGCTATCTTTAACACATAGCAGAAACACTGTTTGGCTGGGGGTATATACTTGTAAATAAAAATTTAAAAAGCATATTTATATGCTTTGTTCATTATGCAAGCAACAATCTTCCAAAACCAGCTTCAGTAAACCTTTTGTAACATTGTTTACTATTGGTTACTACTCTGACACTTTTATTATTTCCATTGTGTCAATGGTATCCCCTATGAGCAAAACTATTGACCATCATTAACAGAACGACAGAATCCTCTATCTGTGCAGATCTGTCTACTGTTTGTAGTCTGCCAGGCCTGATATTCTGAGATCAGACAGAGGCAGCCAAAAGCGAGATGAGGGGACGTTGCTAGGCAACAGTTAACGCACTGAAAAACAAAACACATTAAGGATTCAGGCAACGCGTCTAACATTTGGCAGCAGCTACAGAGGTGAAGCTTTTCAGTAGTCATTAGAGAAATTGATCCCTTTAACGACCAGTTTTATTTAAATAAAGAGTTAAATACCCATTGACTGCAGCAGTCCTGGACATTGTCGTGAGATAGAATAAATAATATCATAATAAGCAGCAGATCCTATTTTGAAAGTGACACATTGAAAACTAGGTCACAAAGTTCTTGAAGGCTGATTTATGCAATATAATGGCTTTTTTGGTCACATCAAGGCTCTGCAAATCAATATAAATCAACCACGTGTAGATATGGATTGGTAACCAAGTGAATTATCACTTGGCTACCAAGAAGTTTATCAATCCAAATGATTCTAGACATGTAACAAACACACACACACACACACACACACACACACACACACATTTGTAAATTTACACAATTACATTTCCAGGCATGCACAATGGATCGTTCACAAGCGTTAGATTAACATAGATTAAGCTACATTGTCACATCATGGTACATTGGTACACTGGTACCTCAACAATACCTGAGCTGCTCTTCAAAGGACAAAACCCTATCGCTCCATAGCATGTGGTGAGATCTTATCATGCACTAGAAACAAACTGTTCAAATTATGGCTGACACACACATGTCGCAGTCTGATTCCACCACCAAGAGGGAAGAAACTGCATTTTTAAAGAGATCATCAAGCAGATGAGCAACAATCAGCAAAAAAATACCTTTTCTAAAGACTTTTCTAAAGGCCGCAGACGTAATACAGGCATTTTGAAAGTTGAAATTGTCCTTCAGTGTTGCTTTCTATCTTCTCTCACTGAATAATTATCTTCAGCAAATGTACAATGTTCATACAATGTCATAAAAAATGTTTTAACAGGTTTGAAGTATTTTTTTATTAATTAATTATTCAATAAACCTCTCAATACAAAGGAAATATTTATACTACTAATTTCTTGGAAGAAGACGAGATCCTCAGGAGACACATTCGATAACTAGATCTACTTTTGAATCTTAATCTGGAGAGGAATTTCATCCTCCCCTCCCTGTTTGAGAAGTGAACAATTCTCATACAACTGTTTAACAGTAACGACAAGGTCTCTTTCACGCTGCATTCACATGCCAGGCTCTGGTCTTCATGGCCTTTACTGTAAGTGAGACATGGTCACATGGTCTCAAATTCTGCTCTTCTTGTTTTGTTTCCTTGGTATCAACGGTGCTGGATGAAAGCAACTTTAAAGCTGAATGTTTCTTCAAAAACCACATTGAATAACTGGAAGAAGGAAAGCAAGTGATCATGGCAGAAAACCTAACCACTGTATAAGATTATTTAAATTGTAATCTGACGAAGAAACTCAAGATGAGGAGACCAGACCAGTGTGTGTGTGTCTGTGTTTTTTAATTTAATTTTATGTTCTTGTTTTCTATTGTTGCTTTTCCATTAGTTTTGTGTAAGTGGTAAAGTCACAATAAAATGTATTTAGATTATGAAATCCAATTATAGGTTTTCTTTTACAACCACTACTGCATGTATGTCATTCACCCGAAAGGTGCAAGTGAACTAATTACACTGAGTCACTAGGTCAACGGGAAGGTAAAACAGTAGATATAGATAACAAATACAAAATACAACATAAAACATTCAAACAACAAAAACAGATTGAAACCCCTCAACTGTCCAAACAGTGCTTATGTATACTATATTAATAATACAGGTTGTATTGGCATCGGAAGAGAAGGACTATCAGGCATTCTCTCTGTAATGACTTAAAATTTGATTTCAGGTTCACAACCACCGTTTGACCTCTCGTGTATATGCCTTAACAAATATTTGTGGACGTAATAGGGGGCGCGTCGGTATTGTTGTGTTAACTCCTCGTATCCACAAGTTAAAATAACAACTGTTAAAATTAAGAACAATTGTACTACGTAAACATAACGTCTCCCCGCTATGGGGATGAAACAACCAAATAAAATGACTAGCCCCTCCCAGCTACGAATCGCCGCTATGAAAAGAGCAAAGAAGTCTGTTTCCTCATTGAGTCGGAGCGCTCTCAATTTGACTTGCACGGAATACACAGTGGTTTGGTTTGTTTTTCCTCTTGTGTAAGGAATTCGTGTTTAAGGAACGCAAAACCAATCGATATACATTTCTTTAAATAATCAGAGTATCAGTATATTAAAAGGAAATTCTAATTGATTTACGTCGGATATTCTGCCTTAAGACCCGCTACACGACAACAGGTAGGCATTTTCTTTACACTGTTCGAGATATCCTACCAGTTCGGATATCTAATTAGATTGAAAATTTGATTTAAACAGCTTCGTTATTATCTCATTATAAGTGATAGCAAATGCCTAGAGATTGTGTTCATTTTGAAAAATCTAAACATCCAGTTATACGATGTGCACAGTTCTAATGGTCTCACATTTGATTTTGTGGATTGTGGAAGCTCGATAGATCCATTCATTTGTGATTTTTTTTTTAAAAGTACAATTATTGGAGGCAACGAAATGGATACTCACTAGAAAAACATCATACCTGATCTCATCGATATAGTACGAATAAGTACCACCTACCCATATGACGAGTGTTCTTCGGTCATTTCTGGTACTCATTAAACTTGTGACCAATGAGGAAATTATGCTGTTTTCTGTTGACTAGGGCCATCGGTATGATAAACTAGGTGGAAACGTAATTGGTATCAAATGTCTAATAAAAAACCCAGTATCTACTTGTGCCATCGATTTATTGTGAATGTTAAAACGTGTTTAATAACATTAATAAACAGTCATTTGGTCCAAAAATGTGACTTCATTAATGTACAATTATTTTCTCTTTGACTGATCTAGATCACAATGTGTGACCTCGATATGGACCAAGTTGCCCCCTTGTCTGCTTGCTATCGCGGGGTCCTTAAAGTAAGAAACGAACGGTGTTCTGCTCTTATATCACACGATTAACCGCGTCAGGCTATTGTTGTTCACCTGTGGTAGAAACATGCATGACAATGAAGTCGTGCATAAAGAAGATCATATGAGCTTAAACTTACGCAGTGTAGTTTTTTAAGTTGTTTAAGCTCTTCTCTCTCCAGAGGAAAAAAAAAAGTATTTATTTTCATTGGGACGACAAGCTTAAGACCTAGGATTAAAGAAGCTTCCATGTTTGTTTCATAACCAAACGACTCACTTCATATGATAAACCATAGTTATTTATTGAAACGTTCCGCTTGTGTTTACATACATTTATCTAAAAAGAGCGTTTGGTTTTGCATAATCAAATTCAAAGACCGGTTAGTTTCAACTAGCAGAACACCCTCCCACGCAGCCTCGTAAACCCCTGGGCACTGAATTGCAAACAGCTGCTTTGGGAGGGGTTGCGAGTGCTACGGAAGAGGAACACCATATATGGTCTCATACCGTCAGCGGTTCATGGGAACTTTTAATGGAGGATAAAGGCTGTGTTTGATGATGACGATAGACAAGTCTGGGAGTGTCTACAAGTTTTTGTTTTTTTTTTGGCCTGAGTTAAGTTATTCCAATGACCTAATATGCTGCTTTCAAAAAGTTTTGTCAGCAGTCTTTTTGGACTAACTGATTCAAACTGTTAATCATTTTTATAACTAAATACAATGTAGGATACGTATTTCAGATTCCAAATTTATACTCAAAATGTTATGTTTTCTAATTAATAAAACAAAGCCTTTCATTCAGTAATATCATGGATCACCTGTTCTTTCCCCTCTTCAGCGCCAGCCCGCCTTTGACGTGTTTGAGGATCCCATGTCCTTGTTCTCTGGGTTTTGTTTACCCTTGGATGATGAGCAGTCTGTCCAGGAGGTGCCCTCAGCTCTGGACTCTATCTCTCATGGTATGCCACTCAACAACCACCAACTCCCCAACCACCCCAACCAGTTTCTTAGCTAAAAATCACAACTTTTACATTAATATGTATGTTTATTTTTATGTTGATATATATGCAGGTGGAATGAAAACTCAAAAGAGTAGTGGTGATTGAGGAATGATCATGAATTTGTCAACAGGAAAAGATTTGAAACTTAAAATATTTCTGAATATTACCCAACGTCCCTATTAGATCCGCACTTACCCAATCTTTGCATGAGGAAGAACAACTTTGCTGGGTAAATGGAGAAGTCACTTACGGGTGAAGACTTGATTTCTGTGGTTTTGAAACTGCTGCTAATGTCAGAATCTGTGCTGTAATTCAAGAAACCATGTCCAGGAATCTCCCTGCACAATCATGTCACAACAGCACCCCTGCTTGTCTGCTTTCTGACTGCTACAGCTCATGGGGGTTATTTACTTTGACTGCCGCCTTAATCAGGACAGAATAAATTTTTTTCAACTACTACTAAAGATCTTGAGATCTGATGTTTCATTGTGTAGAGCACTGGGTCATTGCAGTTGCACATAGTAGCAGCATAAGCCAGTGTTGTGTGGAAATAGGGGAAATAAATCTTTTCTGTTAGACCCACTGGATGGATGTAGAACAGCCGGTCATTAGTGGTGTTGGCAAGTTGGCTGCAGCTTACCATAACATTTCCATATCCAAACAAATCATGCCAACCGGGTCAGATGGACAAGCTGAGTCGAGCTGCAAGAGGCCTTCTCTGACAGCACGCATGTTTTGTGTGTCCTCCCATTTAGACCTGGGTTCATATACGGTTCCGTTGCTGACTCCTTGCAGCAAGGCTGTGATGAGCCAGGCCCTGAAGGAAAGCTTCAGTGGGTTTGCCAAGGTGCAGCGGCACTTGGGGATCTCTAACAGTAAGTTTCCTTTTCCTTTTCTTGTCCTACAGAAACACGGAGCTGGTGACTCATTTTCAGAATCTGTGAGCTTGCAATCCTCTGAAATGTCATTGTTTGTTTTTATAGTTTTGTCTCTGCATGTGCTGTTTAGTTTATGTGCTATTCTATTTTTTTTTTTGGAGCTAAACGTGTAGCCAATAAGCAAGACATCTTTACAAAAAATGAAAAATGACATTATTGAATGTGTACCGTCAGTATTAGAATAAAGATACTTTGGACTTGTGATGGAGCTATATTGATGGCTCTCTCTCTCTTTCTCTCTCTGCTGCAGACCCAAGGACCTGGAACAAGCTGCATGTGATCCAGTGGCTGCACTGGGCAGCTAGTGAATTCAGCCTGGTCAGTGTCAATTTCCTCAAGTTTGACATGTCTGGCCAGGAGCTCTGCGACCTGGGAAAGGAACGCTTCCTAGATCTGGCACCTGACTTTGTGGGTGACATCCTGTGGGAGCACCTGGATCAGATGATGAGAGGTGAAGCAGTTCTCCAAGTGCCTACTATTAAATACGTTATTCTGTTTTTCTTTTGTACAAACGGATGGTTTTCCTCTGTGTCCCTCAGATTGCCAGGAGAGAAGAGAAGATGCCCTCAGTTCTGCTGTACCCTTTGTGCCCAGCTGGGTTAGCAACAATTCCAGTGTCGGTGTGTATCTGAATGCATTTGTCCTTTGACTAATAAAAGTAGAAGAGCATGCTATCACATCAAAATGAATTCATAGGGCAGTGGTATTCAATCCTGGTCCTGGAGCCATCCTGGTTATGGTTTTGAACCAACTTTCTAGTTCAGAATCGAAGCTGTTAATTTAATAAATTTGTCTTTTGACTAACTTCCCAGCACGTAAATAAGTTACCTGTTGTAGCCTGCAGATTGGGGAAAATTGTTGTTGGGTTTGTGTATTTACCAGTGAATTTTTTCTTCTTCTCCTTCTTAAATGTGTGATTTAAGTTACAAAAGGTTAATTGGTCTTTAAACGGATTGAGTCTTAAAATCTTGGGAAATTTCAGAAATTGACCATCTAATAATTTGGCAATTCGTCTCTCTGATGTCTGCAGGCTTCAGCTCGGAGGAGACCCTGTGTGCTGTCCAGGTTCCGGATGACACCAGTAGCAGCAGCAGCAGCAGCAGCAGCAGCAGCAGCAGCAGCAGCAGCAGCTTGCTGCGGGAACTCTTTGAGAGCTCGGA
>JAOVYW010024018.1:12986-31839 GCA_025775045.1 Hiodon tergisus | reverse complement strand
ATATATATACACACACACACACACACACACACACACACACACACACACACACACACACACACATATATATATATACATACATACACACACACATATACATACATACATATACACACACACACAAAATACACCTAGTGGCCGGTTTATAACGTGCACCATCCCATTCACGAAAATCATTCCTAGACAGAGAGTCATGTGGCTGTGGCTAGCTATAAAAAGCAGGCAGACAAGCATAGTGGCATTTAGTACCGTTTGATTAAACGTTAGAGTGGACAAGTGACCCAAGTAACTGAGCATGGTATGGTTGTCAGGGTCACATGCATCAGTTCCTCAGGACTGGCCTCCTGGGTTTATCACACACAACTGTGTCTAGGGTTTACAGAGAATGATGGGACAAAACGCAAATTTATAAGAGGGGTTGAAGGAGAACAGCAAGAATCGTAAAAGCTAACAGATGGGCCAAAAACAGCACAGTTTAACAATATGCAGAATGGCCACCACTGTGTGATGCCATTGCATCAGCATGGACCAACATCCCTGTGGACCATTACCACCACCCTATAGCTTCCATGGCAAGAAGAATTCAGGCTGTTCTGAGGGGCCAACTAGATGGGTGTACTCAATAAACTGCCTAGTACAATTAATTCGATTTTGTATTAATTTGTCATTTGGACAGTAAAGTAAACCATTTGGTCTTTAAGGTTTACAAGAAAAAAGAAGAAGAAAAAAAGTGATTTTAACCCATGAAATTATAATGCCTATTTTACCTGGACATTAAGAATGAGATGTAAAACAGTATGCCTGGGAGCCAACATCCATCAAACCACGATCCCATCTATTACAATTGCAGGGTGAAGATTCATGCAACTTACAGTAACGGTAGCCAGGAGACCCTCGGGTACGTTCGCTACGATGATTCCAATGAGGAAGATGACTGCCTCGAGCCAGGAGTAACCCAAAATGAGGGATAGGATGAAGAAAGACACACCCAGGAAGACAGCCACACCAGTGATGATGTGGATAAAGTGCTCGATCTCGATGGAGATGGGGGTGCGACCGACTTCTAGGCCAGAGGCCAGGGTGGCAATGCGTCCCATTACAGTTCGGTCTCCGGTGTTGATGACAACACCGCGGGCAGTGCCTGCAAATAGGTGCATGGGGAGAACATCTAAACTACCAATACAACACCAAAATACAGAATTTTACCCACTAAAATGATAGACGCTACATAAATGGCATTCTGTATGAGATCAATTACTACAGAGTCACAAATTTTAACTATGCAGTTTAGACAAAGCATCAATTCAGGTACAGAGCTGTTTAAAAAGAAAAACTTATAAATAAGTAGAAAACAGAAACAAAGATTCTGACTGAAGGAGGGGGATATGAATAGCATACCTTCCACACAGTTGGTTGAGAAGAAGGCAATGTTCCTGGTCTCCAAGGGGTTCTCGTTGGAGAAGTCAGGAGAGCGGGTCTGAGGCTCAGATTCTCCAGTGAGGGAGGAGTTGTCCACCTGCATGAGACCCAGAACCATTGTCAGGACTATAGCGGATGGCCAACACAGTCAGAGGACAAAACCTCCAAGAGCTGGTCCAGCATACCTTGCAGCCATGTGCAGAGACGATGCGCAGGTCAGCAGGGATCCTGTCCCCTCCCTTTACTTCCACCAAGTCTCCCACCACCACCTCCTCTGCATTGATGTTCTTCTTCTCACCATCCCGGATGACCAGGGCTTGCTATTAGACAGGACGCACATTACGGTTATTTCTCCTACACACGAGAAACCTTGCCAAACCCCTAATTTAATGGTCAAAATGTTGTACCTGAGGGACCAAGTTCTTGAATGAGTCCATGATCCTGGAGCTCTTTGCCTCTTGGTAGTACGAGAAGCAGCCAGTGATGATGACGACAGCAGAAAGCACAACCCCCAGGTACAACTGTGCAGGGGGAGGGTGGAGTGTTTAACACCACAACATACAAAACGGCATCTGTCCACCATCCTAGTGAGTATGGATCTGGCCATCTTACATTGTCGTTTGCCGGTTCCTCCTCCATGGCAGCTTGAATGCCATATGCCAGGAAGCAGAGGATGGCTCCTGTCCACAGCAGCATGGAGAAGCCCCCAAACATCTGCTTGCAGAACTTGACCCACTCTGGAGTGGTAGGGGGTGGAGTCAGAGCGTTGGGTCCATCGCGGATGAGAATCTCCTGAGCACGTGTAGCCGTCAGGCCCTAGAGTTAGAGCACAGGATCCATTACTATTGTATTCACAACAGGGTCCATTTCATACTCAAAATATTTGATTATACAATGTGGTAAACAGTTTTCACCACATTAAAACATGACAAGAGAAGCAAATCCAGTCTTGTAAGCCATAGTGACTCTAGGTTGCTAGGAAACAAGCTACAAGACAGAGTGGTTTCTCAGAAGGGTGAATGAAAGCAAGCGGATTCTCACGGCGAGCTAGCGTGTTAAATTATTCAATATCATGCAGCTGTGTGGCAAAGTTTAGGATTGAGGGGCACAATAAAATTCTGATTGATCTCCCGATATAATCCGGACTGCATTTGCATGGATATAACCCCCCCCCCCCCCATTACTGTCAGGCAGGAAATCTGTCTACCAGCATTATACCCCTCTCCACTTCATTATTCCAATGAGGTGACAGAGAAGAGACCAACAAACCATTGTCCGAAACACCCCGGGAAGTCTCCCACCACTCAGCTCATGCTGAGAGACACTCTCACCTTGCTCAGATCGGTGCCATACTTTCGGTGGATTTCATCCAGGTTCAGTTTGTGATCATCCTAAACAGAGAAAGAAAACGCATACATTTACCAAAAACACAGCTTATTTACCAATTGCTGTAATATTCCATGGTCAAGGAAGTTTTTTTTATTTAAATGACTACTCACCAAATCCACTTCCTTCTTCAGCTCGTCCATGTCCTTCTCCTTCTTAGACTTGGCCTTGGACTTTTTCCCCCCCTGCTCTGACGTCGCTGCCAGTTCATACTGGTCCCGTCCTTCCTGCAATGCACCAGGCAGAAGCCATCAGCCCCCAGAAATAGCCCAGGTTGGCTGTGTTCGAAACGGGTAAAAATGCTGCCTCAGAAGGTGTCTAACAGGACAGCGAGGCATCAAGTGCGTTCGAAACTAATCGAACAATCTTTTCCTGTCTCGTAAGATGCCTTCAAACTACCCATGTGAAGGCTAGTTTTGAGGGCAGCATCGACGCTACATATATAGCCCGCACTTGTCTATAAGCCGCAGGTGTCCACGTTGTAACATGAGATATTTACACAGAAAGATTTTTTTTACTTTTAATTAAATACACAACGTAAATGCTTTTTTCCGAACAGTGCCTGTAACACGGCTGATTAAAAAAAAAAAAATAGTTTTACAGCAGCTCTATTTCCTTCTTCGACAGCCAGATCGATCGCCTTTAACTTGAAAGTTACATCATATGCATTTTTTCGTGTGTTTTCCATGATGAGGGTGTGTGCATGAAGCGCAAAATGACTGATCTGAAGAATTTAGTGCGAGTGCGTTTGATTTAATTCGAACTGTTTCATTGGTCCACTGTGACCTGTTCGGTAATTTAATTGGTCCAATGTGACGAGGCTAAATGTTTTGGCGGCATGAAGCTCGTAAAAATCAATAAATTAGCGGCATCATAGTTTAAGCCGCAGTGTTCAAAGCGTGTGAAAAAAGTAGCTTACAGTAACTAAACGTGCTGACGTCACACATTGCCGTAAGTGCTGCCCTAAAAGGCTGTTCGAAACCAATGTTTAGAATATGCCTTCACTCGAAAGTTATGCCTTCTGAGGCACCTGTCTATAATGGCAGCAAAGCAACTGCCTTCCGTTTCGAACACAGCCGTTGTGTCATGCTAACTTCAACAGGTTGAGCAGATCAAAATAAAGTCTTAAAATAGGGCACTGCCAGAATGGGGTTAGCAGAAAATTAATGTTTACGGGTAGTGTTGAATTTGCAGCAAATGTTGGATTTTCCTAAGGCTAAAAAAATTATAGTACAGCAAACAGTGACAGCCTATTACCCATGACTGAACTGTAAATTGTACAAAAAATATAATATATATATATACATACTGTAAAGAGCATACTATAAACAAAGGTACAAACCAACTCTGTACACATCCCATTTGAAAGATAAATAGTTTCATACAGTGCACGTCCCACATCCCCATAATGTCTTATGTGGAGTATAAACTTGGAAAAAGAAGATACACTTTGGCCTGCCCCTCCCTGTGGACTTCCACCTGTATATACAATTCCCTTAAGTCAGCAGAAAATTATAAGAACTCTGGACTGAGGAACAGGGAAGCTGAAGTCCAAAGGTTAAAAATATCTCAATACAGGCAC
The DNA here is from genome assembly GCA_025775045.1 of Hiodon tergisus. Lineage (NCBI taxonomy): Eukaryota > Metazoa > Chordata > Actinopteri > Hiodontiformes > Hiodontidae > Hiodon > Hiodon tergisus. The sequence goes on along the minus strand of JAOVYW010024018.1, from coordinate 27,452 downwards.
TTGTATACTTTTTGGACGCACTCTGCACACAATTAAATTTTTTTTTTTTTTTTTTAAAAGACTCAACTTGAGGAGAAGCAACTTGATCCAGGGTCCATATTCACATTGGGTGGGGCGGCTGATCCAGGCTGTACAATCACCCATCCGGATCAGCCCCACAAACGGTAGACCACATTAGCCCAACACAGACTGTGCACACCATGCTCTCATACACCAGTTCCTCCTAGGGCTTAATTAACCCAGAAAGAACGCTCTTCAGTTCACATGAGTCAGTTTGTTACAGAGCCATTGAATCATTTAATACTTCAGCATTACCCATCACATAAAACGCTGTGTTCTCACAGAGAGATTATACTAATAATGCCTCTACAAACACCAGCAGTCACAAGCTAAGCTAAGCAAAACCAACCCCCCCAATACTTTCTAAAAAAACTGCTCGATCACTCCTTCCCAGCCTGCCTCTCCCTCAGCTTGGGACTTTGCCCAGTTGCCATGGACAATTAAACCACACTGCTGGCTAACTGTTGGGAGCAAGTCATACGTTTGCCCTCCTCCTCATTGGCTAGCGCATAAATAAATATAGCTGTAAATCTTTAATTTAACAGGATTTTTTTTAAAAAGTATTTTGTTTAGTTGCATGTGAAAATTGGTAGATGTAACTAAGCAAATGAATGCAAGAAATCCTGGGGTTGGGGAGGGAATAAAGAATAACACCTTTTCTTGAGTTGTGAAACAAAGGATCCCATGTGGTCTTGCAAAGAACATCACATGATCAAGAATTACAGAAAGGGAGAGTGACATTATGACCCAGTGCCAACAACAATGGTGGTGCGACACTCATTTGGCCCACTGGTTTCAGAGGTGCCCATAGTGGTTTCAGCAGCAGGACAGCAATTAGCCATGGCTTTATGCTACAAAGAGAAGGGATCCTGAGTGGCAAAACGGTGTGTTCATTATTGCCTACCTTCCATCAGAAAGGTCAAATCCAGAGAAGGGAAGTGACAACCTCTGTCTTAAGTGCTCTCGTTAAGGCCCTAATCCCCCATTGTGGCAGACATCTTATACTCACTGGATAGAAAAGACCTCTCAATCAGATCAAATAAAATAAACTGTGATAAAACGATTTTAAGTTTGTCCATAGCTAACGCAGTCCATTTACAAGAAGCCACATAACTACAACTGCGAAAATACTTGCTTACATTTATGGTATAAATACAATTAAGCTTAAAGTAGTTCGTTTAATGCAACTGTAATTCTGAATTTTTTCAAATGAACTGATGGGCAGTTCGGTTTTTTTTTTTTAAACTCCAGTCATCAGAACTAATAATTATTAAAGTGTTCGCCATATCACACTTTTAACGTAATCGACTCAGTCAAAAAACACGATGGAAATCTCTAGCGGCACGACTGCTAAACCCCTCTTAGACAAGAGTGAGCGACGAGAACTGACAAGGACTACGGCCGAATTATAAGATATAAACTACCTGTTGCATAACAGTAGCATATGAAACATATTTCCGTTCAGCCTTAACAAGTCCACATGGTCCAGCCTGAATGAAGTAAGACAGGGCATTCATAAATTGAGACAATACGCGTTTCAATCACCATCAACAAATTCAGCCATAAATCCATAATACAAGGACAAATTTACGATTCCATATACCCCCGTCTCACAAACCTCAAATGACAAATCTATTGGATATTAACAATTAAATTATGTACAGCCTTTCTTTTGGTTGGATTTTAAACATACACGTTTACAACATTAAGTTCAAATCCCGTTTCTACAGTAGACACGTTCGCCCTACCGCATTCGTCTTTGCTCTTAGATCGAAGAGATGGCTACGTTTCAAGTGTGGCCCATCTCGGACTCAAGTTGATCTTGTAACTTTCCGTCCGCAACCACTTAATTACAGCGCTTAGCAAACTTTTAAATACAACTTATTACAGTAGATTGCCAGAAAAACAATTTCCAGTTAAAAAAATAAGTTTTTTTTTTTAAATCTTCTATAAGGCTAAACTACATTCAAAACAAATATAAACTCATCCTTAATAAAACATTTTCACCAATATGCGGAAGTGAACCAGATCATATAAACTCAGTCGTAGGCCTTTTAGAAAACACGTAGCTAACCATCTGCACACATGGAGAAACGTCTTTAAAAATGACCAATTAAACTCTTTGAGAATCACCATTTTAAAGAAAATAACCACAACATACATGTTAAATATACACGAAAAACACAAGAATAGCAAAACATGCTTCTATTTTACAATGAAAATAGCAAATAAATTAAATTAAACTAGAAAACGAAAGCACTTACTCCTAATCCCATGTTGGCTTGTTTTGCGCTATATTACTTAAATATATAAATCACAAGTGTATTATTATTTTTTGCTTTTTGGTTGGGTGTATTTCACTGTCGCTGGCTGCACCCCATCCACACGTGTCAGGACTCCTGAACACTCATCGAAACTCCCTTTCCGTTAACCGGGATTCAAAAGGTTTTTATACCACCTTCCTTTGCTAGTGACGTCTACTCCTTTTGCTATGGTAACATTGAACAGAGAGGAGGAGCCTCCCTCTTGGAGTAGTTTATTGTTATCTTTTTTTAAGACTAACTACGTTGGATCATGTGGTGCCGGGTAGTATATTTCTCATGGAATTTGAATTGCGCCAATTCGGATCGCAGTGTTTTGTTTTTTAAAACTATGTCTCCACTAAAGGTTGGTGATGTATTTTCACTGGTAATGAGGGATTGCATGTTTTTAACCACTTTGATTGTTTTTGTAACTATGTGTGGCAGTTTAAACGGTCACAACTATTTTACGCTTTTTTCGAAAACTTGCATTACAACTACTGATTTCGACTACAGACGGCATTCTGTTTACGTGTCTACGTAAAAAAACTTCCGTTTTTTGTTGTGTTTTACTGCGCGACCTTCTGTAGAAGAAAAATGTGTGTGTTGAGTCTAGCCGTACCGCCAAAGTACAGCATGGGCTCTCTCAACATCAGGCAGTACAGCACCATTTTTACAGTAGGTGGCAAACACTGTATATATAAAAAAACTGCTAATTTATATAAATCTTTATTATATAAGTATTATGGCAAGAATATGATAATGCACTTAAACAAGTGATTTTGAGTGTCAGAATAAACATTTTATATTGCAATGTGAAAAAATCTGACTTCAAAATAAAATGACAACCTCTTACACAATTTAAGAGGACCTAAGTAGTCCATTTGCCTGTTCAATGTGAAATGTCATGTTCTCATACACTTTGATTGTTATCAATATCACACACTATCGTATGTGTTGCCATGGAGACAATCATTTCAGAACCCCATAGTGGTAAGGAACCACAGGTTAATGTGAAACTTCTTCATATACACAAGCGCCCTCTGTGGGATGTGGCATGCCACCGTGGTGTCAATGGAAAAAAATAATAAAATTATTGCCTTTTCATGTGTATACGGCATTAGATTGATTGACTGCACATGTATGAATGGCACGGTATCCTCCGCATTCTGTGCTGTCTTATTAGTCATGAAACTAACACATTCCCATCTGTTTGCCACATCTGCTAAAAGCCTATGATACCCTAACAAAGACGTGTTTTGTAAGAATCATTCTCTACTTTTTTGTGTGTTTTAAAGTAATACTTATATTACTTTAAACAGAAAATATTTTAGAGTATGTGTTCTGTAAAAAAAAAAAGCTGCAGTTTGAGTGGCTGATACCATATTCGTGACATTTGTGCATTGGACTGCCATTTTACGTTGGAAGTCTTAATACTGTTCATTTCGCCTTTGTTTTGTGTGTTTACCAGACAGGAGAGCAATCCGCCTTGTCATTTCTGGGGTTAGAACATTACAATGATACTTTTTAAATATGTGTTTTTAAAAAAAACCAGAGACCATGCAATGCTGGAGTTTACCATTTGTTATCAATGTCGGCATCATGAAGAGCATTATTAAAAGTTTAAAATGTCTACTACATTCATGCCTAAGAATTTTAGTCTTAGACAGCCTAGCTTCTTTACATACATGTAGTCTTTGATGTTTATTTTTTGTCCTCTGCATTTGTGTCTCAGTAGAAAAAAGCAATTTTTCGATTTCTAAAAATTCATTTTCCAAAAGAAGGACCAGGAGCTCTGCTGCAGATGGTAAGGCCTCCACAGAGCCCTGATCTCAACATCATCGAGGCTGTCTGGGATAAGCTGGATAAACAGAAGTAAGCGTGACAGCCGAAGTCTGTAAAAAAAACTATGGAAAATTTTCCAAGATACTTGAAACAATCTACTTGCCAATTGTCCTATAAAACTGCATGGCAGTGAACCTTAGAGAATGGATCCAAAGGTGGTTGTACCAAATATTGATTTTATTTATAATATTTTTAAATATAATATGTAATATTCATTTATTTTTATTTATTTTACTGTTTACTGCCCTTTATAGTATTTATTTTATACTTAGAAACTTTCCATTTCATTATTTTTGAAAGCATCTTCACTTTGCAGAATGCTTTTACATTTATATTTATATACAGTTGTGCTCAAAAATTTGCATACCCTGGCAGAAATTGTGAAATTTTGGCATTGATTTTGAAAATATGCAAAAAAACTGTCTTTTATTTCAAGATAGTGATCATATAAAGCCATAATTTATCACATAGGTGTTTGGATCTTTTTAAAATCATAATGATAAAATAAACCACCAAAATGGCCCTGATCAAAAGTTTACATACCCTTGAATGTTTGGCCTTGTTACAGACAGAAAAGGTGACACACATAGGTTCAAATGGCAATTAAAGGTTAATTTCGCACACCTGTGGCTTTTTAAATTGCAATCATTGTCTGTGTAACAAGGTAATGGAACTTTATAAAGATGGAAAAGGATATAAAAAGATATCCAAAGCCTTGAAAATGCCAGTCAGTACTGTTCAATCAGTTATTAAGAAGTGGAAAATTCAGGGATCGCTTGATACCAAGCCAAGGTCAGGTAGACCAAGAAAGATTTCAGCCACAACTGCCAGAAGAATTATTCAGGATACGAAGAAAAACCCACAGGTAACCTCAGGAGAAATACAGACTGCTCTGGAAAAAGACGGTGGTTAGGAGCACACTACAACAATAATGAGCTGCATGGTCACGTTGCAAAAAAGAAGCCTTTACTGCACCAATGCTACAAAAACGCCCGGTTACAATATGCCCGACAACACCTTGACACACCTCACAGCTTCTGGCACACTAATTTGGAGTGACGAGACCAAAATACAGCTTTATGGTCAGAACCATAAGCGTTAAGTTTGGAGAGGGGTAAACAAGGCCTAAAGTGAAAAGAATACCATCCCCACTGTGAAGCATGGTGGTGGCTCACTGATGTTTTGGGGGTATGTGAGCTCTAAAGGCACGGGGAATCTTGTGAAAGTTGATGGCAATATGAACTCAGCATGTTATCAGAAAATCCTGGTGGACAATTTGCATTTTTCTGCACAAAAGCTGCGCATGGGACGCTCTTGGACTTTCCAGCACGACAATGACCCTAAGCAGAAAAATGTGAAGGTTCTGGAATGGCCATCAGTCTCCTAACCTTAATATCATCGAGCCACTCTGAGGAGATCTCAAAGGTGTCTCAACTTTGCGTGACCTGGAGGCATTTTTCCAAGACGAATGGGCAGCTATACCACCTGCAAGAATTTGGAGTCTCGTAGATAACTATTACAAAAGACTGCACACTGTCATTGATGCTAAAGGGGGCATAACAGTATTAAGAACTAAGGGTATGCAGACTTTTGAACAGGGGTCATTTCATTTTTTTCTTTGTGGCCATGTTATGTTTTGTTGCCATTCTGTTATAACCGACAGTTGAATATGAATCCCATAAGAAATGTGTTTTGCCAGCTCACAATTTTCTTTAAAAATGGTACATGTATTACCAATTCTCCAAGGTTATTCAAACTTGTGTGTGTGTGTGCAAGTTTTTAAAACTTGAATGGACAGCATGCATGTCTTAGGGTATCTGGGTTGGAGTTATGGTTAAGATGTTTGGTCGACCTAGGAAAATAGCCGCCCAGCCTTCTCATGGCTTCTTCCACTCATCCTTTAAAAAGACAGTCATCATTTTCTTATTTTCACTGTGGACTATTTTGGTATGCAAGCAGCCACTGATGAACTCACTCAGAAAACCCGTGTCACTTCCTGCTGAGCTCAGGGAAACAATGAAGTTCTATTTGAGAAACACATTCTTCTGTCAGGAATGTTGACGTCAGCTATTTCATAGCCACCCTGCCAAGTGAGCGAGAACGATGGATAGGGTTTTCATCCAGGGGAAGCTGCCACAATCTCTTTGAGTGGACGGCCCTCGGTCAAATTATTAATCTGTTATTTTATTGATTTGGGGCTGGATTACTTTTTGTAAAACCTTTTTCTTGAAAGAGCGAGTTTCAGAACATCCAAAATGGATTGGCATGTCTGTTGTGTTGGGATGGTCTCTCTTTCATCAGTCATTATAGTGGGTTTTACTTGTGAGAACATTGCTGCTGGTCTTTATGGACAAATGCAAAAGTCAGGCCTATTATTTATGCTTGCATATAGATAATAGAAAAAGTCAGACAAAGCTCTAAGCTGATAATTATGGGGATATCAAGTTGACACTCCTTCCCCTTATTCTGGACTTGTTACCCTGTCCGGCTGAGATATTTCCACCGTACTTTTGCCTATTCCACCTCCTCATCAAAGAAAAGCATCTGAGGAAACGTGAAAAAGATTATGATGTAACATGTGAAGGATGTGAAGAAACGTGAAAAAGGTTGTGCAGTAACATGTGTAGGAGCATGTAAATAAGGATAGGAAGGAGTGCTCCCCTCCCCTGACTGTTTGCTACACACTCCAATTTGTCATTCCCACATGAACCACAGCCAGAATGGGTATGCAGTCGTGCTAAATAGTCATGCCATCATTAGAGACCCTCTGGTGGAAACTTTAGCCTTCGATTTGTTTTGTAATGGTTCAGCACAAATGCAGCCCCCAAGAAACAAAAATACAAATGTACATGCACATATTTTTGTTTGTCTGCTTTGCATTTGTGTACAGTCAATCAAAAATAACCTAAAATTAAAGTTATTTCTGTTATCTGTTAAATATTATTTTAATTTGAAATAAGTTTCCGATTTCTTTTTTCATATGGTACGGCTAGCCAACTCTTGCATAAATCCCACAACTCTAGTCAACACTGCTACGCTTGCGTCAGTACTTGTGCATGTCAGTGTCAGGATGGAGATATATCAGTGTTGTTGCTGTGAATTGGACTCAGTAGGGCGATTGTGAGCTGGTTCACACTGGGGCTATTGTACTGCGCAGCTTCAGTTGAATGCAAGCGCCTGTTGTCATTTTTCAATCTCAAACAGTTTTCTTCTTATTTTTGTTGCTATGTATTCCTGTTTTACTCACCAACTCTTCTGGCCTCAGATAGAAAATTCTTATGCATGCAATTCTATCCCTTCCTTTCTCCTCTTAGGTAACCCTTTACCTCCATAAACTCTTTCTAGGTAATTAAGGATTAGTAAAAACTTTGCATTTTCTGTATGTTTCTAGGAATTCTGCCGTTTAGTCCTGAAGAAATAAAATAGTTTGCTTGGAGCCTTGGATTTGTAATTGATTCATTTTTAAATTTTGGCATTGTCGCTCTTTTATTACTCCAGAACATACTAAGAAAGCGTTTTGGATTAACTGCTTAATCCATTGTCCTTGGTTAAGGTGTTCTTTCAGGATTGTGTTTTGGCCTCTGGCTAATAGGAAAGAATGAATACTGATTTGCAGAATATCTCCTTGACGCATACTCCTCATGAAGAAAGCCTACCTAGCTTACATTGCTGTACTATTCACAGCTGTATTAAGTGAGCACTTTCTCTTAATGTATATTGCTTAACCTCTCCGCCCTTGCTATCCTCAGCCAATCAAGGTGCCACTGCCTGGGCAATACAGAGAGGATTGCTTTTTTGCAGAACCGATGGTATCTGATTTGTTTGTGCATGTCTCAGTAATCAAAATATGTTTTGTTTGCTCTTCATAGGTGAAGCATTGCTGATTCTCCTCCACACATTTTGGGCCCTGGTGGTTTCAACTCTGAATGGGAGCCCAGTGGTTACCAGAGTGGTCAATTAACTTGGTTTAAATCCTGAATGTGAGTGATTTGTTCCTAATAAAGGAGGTTATTATGCCATTTTAAAGTCTGTATCTTAACTTTATCTTGACCTTGCGGAGTCAGGGTTGAAGAACTTCTGTCATGTGCATATTTTTTCTTTTCCAAATTTAGTTACAGAACAACAGACACATACAACTGTAACTAACAGGGTAGTTTCATGGCCTTTCATCCCCTGCTTTCTTTGGCTTCAGAGGACGTCGTCCTTCCTCCTTCCCCCAGCTTTTGAGCATTCTGTTCTATTTCTGCGTGCTTTCTGCTGACCACACTGTGGTGGGGTGATGTAATGAGTATGTGGAAGTTCTCTAAATGAAAGGACCAGGAGACCGTATTTGCCAGAAAAGTTTTTTTTACCTCGTACAAAGAAATTATTCTGTTAATTTTAGAACCCTGTAAAAACCCTGACTGTGAGACACAGTTCCTGCTGGTTTGGGGTAAAATACATTACAATGTTAACATTAGCCTGGTAGAGTGGTATTTCCAGCTTATGCACAAAACATTATAGAATCTTAGGTGACTTTTCCTACATATGTCCTTGGAAAAAAAACAAAAAACTGTATTTCCAAAAAATCAGCTTGCCTTTTCTAGTTTATATTGCCCTTGAAAGAGTGTCTCTGCAACCCTTTCTTGCCTATTATATATATATATATATATATATATATATATATATAAATTTCCCCCTATAAAATTTTTGATTATTTTGCGTTAGTGTTAATCTGCTTTTTCAAATCACCCAAAATTCTAATAATAGGACAAAAGAATAATATAAATTAACCTTTTTATGTGCATCTGAGGTTTGGTGAGATGGATGGGCCTGGTGGGCAGCACGCAAATGGTTTATTCTAGGAGAGATGGAGGAAGAGAAGTGTAGCCTCAGGTGGCTCTATGGCTGCCATCCCTCGGTTCTGTTTTCACTGAATGGGAACTGAATTCACTTTCACTGAATTTGAACTGAAACCAGTTTCCGCCACTCTGCCATTATTCTGACTCTGACAAACCCTTCTCGAATTGACCTTCCAGAGCTTCTATGTGATTACCCATGCTGTTCTTCATGTGAGATTTAAGTCTGAGCTTGAACATGCCATGAACACAGCATTCTATAAACACACTCCTGGCTGAACATAGCCATATATAAACATGCACTTTGGTGAACACTAGCCTATGTTAACATGCCCCTGTGAACACGTCACTGTGTGAACACGACACCGCTTGAGATCATATCTCTGTGTGAACCTGCCACTTGGTAAACATGCCCCTGTGTGAACAAGTCTTCATGTGAACAGAACATTGCGTGCAAATGTCAGTGGTGGTTTCAAAGACCTTAAATTTCACTTGCCCAATAAAAACCCTTCTTTTGACAGGGTGGTTAATTTTCAACTTCACTTGGTCATTTATTGAACATATGTAACTTTGTTTGTACCCCTATACGAAAAGCAATGTACATTGTCTCGGGTTAAGGTTTCCATCAATAAGGATACACCTGCATGAACGCCATGCACTAAGTAAATGCGATGTAATACACAGAAACAGATGGGTTCCAGTACGTCTAAAAACCTATTCAGTCACCGACACTGAAACGAGAAGAAAACTGAAAGAATGCTTTGTTTGTCAAAGGAACGTGCTTGTGCAGAGATCTGGACTAATTTTTCAATACTGAGCCTCACTGCCACTCTGCCTATCCTGGCACACCGTCTGTGGTCACTGTCTCTGCCTGTCCTGCCACACCACCTGTGGTCACTGCCACTGCCTGTCCTGGCACACCGCCTGTGGTCACTGCCACTCTCCTCTGACTTTTATTATGTTCCTCTTATTTACCACAGTATACGGTAAAAATAAATCAGCACAATTTCCTGACAGTACAGTTGTTTGGAACTCGTAGATTTCAATAGGACAAGGAGAAGAAAAAAAAACAGTAAATTGACGACATCTCCATTTCTCTTACTCTGGCATAACAAAAATAACTTTTTAATATAAGTATTGCTGCTGGGCTGGGGGTGTGGGTGTAGATTGGGTGGTTGAGCGATTGTCACATGCACCCGGCTCTCATTGGAAATTGGAGCCAGGTGCAGGAATTGTAAGGGAAGCAGCCTGTCTACTTAGGGTGTGCCCAAATGAGAGTGACGTTGTCTGTGTGTGAGGAACAAGTGTACCATCTGTTTTGGAGGGATTAAAAGTGAAAATGTTAGAAATTCAAAAACGTTTCGGTGTCTGGATCTGGGTTTTAAGGGTTGAACAATCCCATTGGAATGTGGATCTTCACACAATTTATTAACTTCAAAATATGAGAACTGTATTACTATTAATATACAATACAATTATTTTATATATTAGAATAAAACAAAAATTACATAACTGCAAAACACACATGAATGGATATGTGCATATATGTCATGCTCTGTTTCTCTATCTTTATATTGGACTGAGGCAACTTGAATTTCCATCTTGTCGTTTCGTCTCAACACTTTGGAAGCCAGAGGGGGGATGCCAGCGTCGGGGTGGAGAAAAAATAACATTCTCACAGCATTGTGACAATTTCAGATCACTGCAGGCTGATGCTGCTAAAAATTGTTTTTCTTGGTCCTCCTCAGCATCACCCAACCCATTGGACTGGCTGACCTTAAAGACTGAAACTAAACACAAACAACACTTTAAGCCCAAGGGAGAGTGCCACAACAATTAAAATAAATAAACTGATGCTGACAAATCTGTGCGTGGGTGGTTCAGTAGAAAGTAAATTCTTTGAATACTTACTTTGTTGTTTAGGAAGAGACCACTCCCATCAGGATATACATGTTTCACCATGGGATAAAGGTGATCACTCAGAATAACTCTGTAATGATTTGCAGTGACCCTTCAACGCAGGGGACAAATTGACAAATGTATTCAACCCCTGGCTGTGGAAGCCCCTAGTTAATACAGATGAAAGAAATTTACTCGAACAAGGACCTGATCTCAATCCCATTGAGAATCCGTGGCACTATTTGAAAATGCGTCATCCAACCAATCAGAACAACCTGAAGCAAATGTGCCAAAAAAAAAGACCAAAAATCATTCCAATACTGTTTACAAAGCTGGTATATACTTATCCCAAAATACAAGCTGCAGCGATAGGTGGCTGTACCAAATATAAATGTGTGAGGTTTGAGATTACATATGCATGCAACATATTTGAGTTTCAGATAAATAAATAAAAAGCTACAAATAAAAAGTTAACATTTAACCATTTATCTTTTGTTGTTGGATGTAGAGTGGGCGTGTGTGTGTATCACCTAATAGGACTAATCTCGGGAGGGATGGTTTAATTTTTAAGTACTTTTTAAAAATTGATCATAATGTAGGAGAAAGTGCATCTCCATTTCCATTTAATCTTTTAAACAGGAACTGATCTTCTTTAGGCTACCTTAATTTGACTTTCTTTGCATGATTGTGCTCACTGAACCTGTACTTGGTCAGGATCTGTCTCTGCTTTAGATCTCTAACAGTGAAGAGATACCCTGCATTTTCGTTTTAGGCCCAGATGACAATTTTCTGCTTTGTGTTTTGGTTTCATTTTCTCATTGTTAAAAATATAAGCTTTTGGGTTTTTCCTCATAATTAGTTTTATTAAAATGTGTGGCTAATTAGTACTGCTGGTTTGAGATGGTGTGTGGAACTTATGAGTCTCAGTACCAGCTGACTTAGAGAAAGGGCACCGCTCTTTGGTTTGCAGAGCTTTAAAATGCCTTTCTTGGAGACTTCGGATGCTTGTGGAATTTTAGGGTTCTTTTTGGATATTTATTGTCTGTAGAAATCTGTGTTTTCCTTCGTATTTGTATAAGGTTTTTGCTGAATTCAGTGGTGCTTCTATTGGATACGTGTTCTGTTTTGTTTAGTTGAAATTACACAATCAAAAATATGACTATGAGCAAAACTACATTTTGCTGGTAAGTGCTTCTATTATTCTACATATCCAGAAATGTGATTCTTCACAACAAAAATAATGTTTTGTAGGATGTGTTGTTTTATGTGTTTGAGAGTGTTTGAGACTGTTTGAGAGTCTGACAATATGTCAGGTGTAAATCTGGATTATTTGGCTGGTGATGTTTTTGAATTGGTAATTGTCACAGATCAGTTCTGGTAGTTCTGGTATTTTTACATTTGGTGTAAAGCCGTTATATTTTTATATTTAAAATATTTTTAAATACATTTTTTTAAAGTTTGTTTTTAAGCCCTACTTGCTGACTTTTGGAAACATTGTCAGATCTAAGTTTGCTTTGTCATTATTTAATATCATGTCTTTTCTTTGAGATATTCACTTTGTGGAGCCCATCTGTAGGATTGATTTATTTGTGTCTAGGTGTTTCTGGGCTGTTCAGTTTTCACATTTCACATTTCCATCTCTCCCCCTTTTCTGTCTGACTCTCCTCTCATTGTACAGTCTCCAAATATCTACACTCTCCCATCCTCTCCCACTAATAAAAACATTAAAATGCATTTACAATAACAACCAGTAGCATTTACAGTTTTTATAAGAAATAGTAATCAGGTTAGGTTACTCATTTGTCACAGCAACCTGACAATACAAATCTATTCACCCTGTTAATTAGGGGCTGCACACAGTACAGCTAGAAACTAAATATGTTATTGTCTGATACAAAATTAGGAACACTGAATAGTTATTAGGGACCATGTTTCCATTAAATGGCAACATTCTGACAGGCAGGAAATGTCTTTAACTCTTTGCCTGTCTCTCGCTCCTTCTTACACACAGTAAATGTGTAAGTAAATCTGCAACTGTCGCCTGTTATTTTTATCTCATTCGCCTCTGGCAGTTGTCTTTGAGAAGAAGGAGCTTTCAGGTCCCCATTAGCCTGTTTATCTGCTCCACTGTCAACACCTGTCTACAGTGGCCTTGAATCTCGGGGGTTTCCATAGTAACAAGTAACCCCAGTATTCTTTACAGATAAGCATCATGTGCCAGGGGCATGAAGGTAGGTAAGTTTGTGCAGCCTCTTTCTCTTTCTCATTGCCTTTTGGTTTAAACTATTTAAACCTATTTCTCCATCCCTGCTGCTGGCATGTCTCTCAAGCTCACCCTCCAATATTCTCAGTGTTCAGTAGCTCATAATGCTACCTGGTGGATTAGAGCACACTTCTAGCACCACCAAAGTCCACTGACAGCCTTTGTGAAGTGAGCTGAAAGAGTTAACCATCGGTCTTCCAATGGGAGGGGAGTAACAGTTTATCCAATGTAATAAATGGAAGCTAGTAATAATATGGAAACTGTCTGTTAAAATAAACATAAATGTTATAAGGACATTGATTCAGCCTAGTCACATCAATTTGTTACTCGTTCTGTAAAAAATTGAATGACAAGCGACACCCATGAGTAGTATGTGCCCACAGTACAAGGAAGCGTTAAAAACCTTCTGGATTTTCCATGTCAAGAGGCACACGGAATGGGGTAGACAAATGCTCCAAAAGTGCACATGTGGATTTAACCGTTGTTTTTATATTTTTTTTGAAAGCTACAGCTTCGAACTTTACATCTGACTGATTACCCTCTCCCCTTATGTCTCAGCTGGTTTTTCTTCATTGTTGAATGACTTTACCCACTTCACTGGTACTATGTTCATATATTGCAGTGCATTTGCCATGTGAAAAGCGGTACCGTCAGATTGATGTTCTCTCCATGTCTTCATGGAGAGTCTGGTCAGGATCCTCTCAGTCGTGATTTAATGTATCATGGGGCTCTGGCTGAGCATAAGGGTTTATGTAACTTGTGCATGTGTTGATATAGAGCCTACTGGCAGCTCAACCTCTTCTTTGTGTGTAATTTACAAGGGTGTCATGTATGGGCGCTAAACATTAAAACTTTATTATCTAAGAACATTCAGCATTTATTTATTGTTCTTTCAAACCCCATTGAAAAAATGTTACTGGATTTTAACTCTTAAACCTCTACTGTTTTTAGGTGAGAAACAGCCGATGAGGAGACATCTGCAGGTGATGGTGGAGCAGACAGACATGAGTGGTAAACGCAAGCCTCTCTGGTCATGGTGGAGCAGACAGACATGAGTGGTAAACAAAAGCCTCTCGGGTGATAGTGGAGGAGACAGACATGAGTGGTAAACACAAGCCTCTCTGATGATGGTGGAGCAGACAGACATGAGTGGTGAACACAAGCCTCTCTGGTGATGGTGGAGGAGACAGACATGAGTGGTAAACAAAAGCCTCTCGGGTGATAGTGGAGGAGACAGACATGAGTGGTAAACACAAGCCTC